>VYZP01073400.1:0-29662 GCA_013400635.1 Hypocryptadius cinnamomeus | reverse complement strand
TTTTTTTTTGTTCAGGAGGGCTTTCATATAATTTTATTGGGAGATATACAGTGGGTAAAATGCATATGAACTGTAGCTTGCTAAGAAAGGACCTACCAACCACTGCTAGATAAAGCATTATAAATTTATTGCCAACTTATCTGGGAAGGGTTATTTTAAGAGCCTGCTGCCCACAACAAGTTTTGGAGCTAAAATTAATGAATGGGGGTACCTAAAAGAAATGGGAATTTTCCTTCACCCCTTAGTTACAGACAAATTGCAGATATTGTTATCTTTGCAAGCAAGAATAATCTCTACTTTTTGTACTACTTCTGCTGTAAACAATGTACCGCTTGCTTTCCTATGACCCTCACTCTGTATACATATTTATATATTATTCATATCGGATTAAAAATGAATGTGCTCTTTACCACAGTTGTACTGCATAGTGACAATACAAATTAACTTATTGTGTACTTACTTTTCACAAGGCAGTGATGTGAAATTTTGATGGCCTGAAAAAGTAAGTCGTGGGAGAAGCAATGCAGAACTGAATCCTTGTAGGTGCACTTTATATTGTCTGATTTATTAAAGTGCCTTGAATTAATAAATGACATTCTCTGCATGGAATTTTGAACACGGGTTTGAATTTGGATCAGTGGTGGGCAAAAAGAGTTTGCTTTTAGTCTGGTGCATGTGAGGTGGTTAGCTCCAGCCATGCTTTCTGCATTCCTTGCTTAGAATTTGTTCTTTGCAGGAAAGAATTTGGATGGTTGTTTATTAAGAGCTGCTTGTGAGTAAAGCATTAAGAGCTGGTTGGTGAGGTCGTAGCATCACGGAGTGGCTTGGGTGGGAAGGGACACTAAAAATCATCTCATTCCAACCCTCCTGCTGTGGGCAAGGACACTATCCCAGGTTACTCCAAGCCCTGTCCAACTCGGCCTGGAACACTTGGAGGGATGGTGCAGCCACAGCTTCTCTGAGCAAGCTGTGCTAGGGCCTCACCACCCTCAGAGGGAAGAATTTTTTTCTAATATCCAACTTAACCCACTGTCTGTCAGTTTGAAGCTATTCCTCTGGGTCCTGTCACTCTAGGCTTTTGTAAATAGTCCCTGTCCATCTTTCCTGTCAGTCCATTAAGGTTACTGAAAGGCCACAATTAAGTGACTCCTGAGCCTCCTCTTCTCCAGGCTGAACCATCCCAATGCTCTCATGCTTTTCTTACAGGAAAGGTTCTCCATCCCTCAGATCCTCTCGGTGCTTCCTCAGGACTCGCTCCAAAAGCTCCACGTCCCTCCTGTGCTGGAGGCACAACATACATAAGCATGCACGTTGGAGGCTTTGGGGGTGGTCACACTTCTGGCAGTCTTCATCCTATGAAAACAAAGGATGAAGGGGAGCTTTCCATCCTTGAGGAAGGAAACAAGGCTGCATTCCTGGAGCAAGGGCTCAGGACACCGGGTGTCCTTCCCCTGGGTAGCAAGCAGCATGGTTTGGGGGACTCAGCCTTCAGGTGGTGGTGTTGTTATTACAGTAAAAATGGCAAGCTGTTTGAGCAGCCCAGGGCACTAATTCTGGTTCAAGTGAGTTCACTGTGCTACAGAGACGCTCATGCTCCTCTGCCAGCAGCTGCCCATGCTCCCATCTCTGCTGGGGGGACCATGGCAGCATTTCCACTCCAGTACAGGTAGCATCAAACTAGTTCACAACAGGTGTCTATTTGTTTAGCTGGTAAATTGCCACCTAAAAGCAAGGGGAGAAAGTTCAGCCCCTTCCCCATTGCAGGAAGCATAATTCTCCTCCTCTGCTGCCCCAGCATCTCTTTTATGCCTGCTAAGTAGTACCACAGCAGCAAGGGAAAATGTGCTCTTCAAATGTGGAGATAGGGTATTGTTTTTCACTTATCCTGGCTTTATGTAGATGGTCTGGCACATTTATTTATTCATTTATTTGAGCAAATTAAAGCAAGCTAAGCGCATTTGACCTCAGATGGTCCTGGTTTAAGTTAATTTGAGAGACAAAGCTCATAAAGTTCCAGTAAAACACATCAACAACTTCCCAGCATAGGTTGAAATGTGATTGTTGAAACATAACCCCCAAAACCAGATACAGCATGGAGATTTGAAGTCACAATAATCTGAAAAATATAGGAAAGCATATTGATAAGTCCTACTGAGAAATGATATCTTTCATTCATGCCTTTGTTATGCGGTCGATTGCTGTTTTATCCACAAGAAGTGCATCTATCAGATTTTGTGCATTAACATTCCTTTTCTAATCTGGCTTGGACATTTTATTTTAAAGCTGATGATAACCCTGGGCCCTGGTCCAGCAAACACTTACATGCTTGCGTATCTTTACTCACAGGAGTAATCTCACTGGAGTAAATGTTTGCAGGTTTGAGGCCTTGGCTATCTCAATCCATTATTCCTTTCCATTAAAAAGTAATCTGTGTGATTGAAATAAAACATACAATTCTTTACCCAGAAACCCACCCAAAGACAAAGTGTGTTTATTAGACTAAGGGTCTGCACATTGTCATCCTTGAATTGCATTTCAATAAAAAAGATAATTAACAAATGTAAAAGAAGACAGTTTCGTACATGCTGTATTTACAAGAGCTTGGTTAGGATTGTGGGCTGAAGGATTTACAGCTGGGGCTGAGGAGGGAGATGGATTAGCTGCACTGCTCTGGAAATCCTAAGCAGAGAATTTTTTAAATGCAGTTTATTGAGGAAGGGTGACGGCCCCTCCCAGCAGAAGAGGGGCTCTGCAGTGTCCTGTTTGTCCAGGCTGTGCAATGTCCATGGGCTAAAGCAAAAACTAACTGAGCTGTCGTCTGTCACGCAGGTCACCGGCCTTTCCAGTGCAGATACTGCCCCTACAGTGCCTCTCAGAAGGGAAACCTGAAGACCCACGTGCTCTGTGTCCATCGCATGCCTTTCGACAACAGCCAGTACCCCGACCGCAGGTTCAAGCGCTCCAGAGTCGACTCCGAAGCTGCTGGGAATTTGGAGGAGCCGGCGGCTGCCAAGGCAGGGAGCTCGGCAGAGCTGGCTGAGGAGGGCACCAAGGCCCAGGAGTGATGCCCAGCGTGTCCGCCCTGCTCTGCTGTAGCCTTTTATCCCGGCTTTGGACACGTGGTTGGTGAGGGCTGGCTTAATAAACCCTTTCTGAGGAAAGGGATGGCATGCCAGTTCCCAGAAGGGTCCAGAATGCTGAAAACATTCAAATATAAGTATATGTACATGTACCCACACATCTACATATATATATATATATGTGTATTTACAGACACAGAGATATCCAGTCATACCCACATTGAATATATATCTACATACACACACACAAAATACACACATTCCATACGTGTGTGTGTGTAAATATATATATTACAGATGCAAAATAAATTTCCAGCCCTTGAAAATGGCTGCTAAACAGTTACCTGGCAACTAGTACTTCCAAACAATGTAGGTGGGATAATAAAGTGATTTAAAAATGTTAGGAGGTCGTTAGTTATTTAAAAAAGCAGGGCAATTTCAAACTTAAAAGTGGTCTTTGTCCAAAAATAATGCTCTTAACAGAAAAATGATACCCTCTAAACGATTTAGTGTTGCCTTGAAGATTGAGGGGCTGTGTTTTCATTGTTGAAAACACCTTTATAATATGACACCAGCTGCTGTCATTTGCCTAGCATAGTAATGAGATGTCTTGGTAGACTGCCATGGTGCCAGTCTGACTGGAGCTGTCATTGCAGAGAAAATCAATTCAAGTGGTGTTGCAACTGCAGTGTAGGAGAAACCTTAGACGGCCCATAAGCTGGGGTCAGTACTGACCTATTTTGAAAAGTATTGTGATATTACATTTTCTTTTTCTTTTTCTTTTTTTAATATACAGCCAAATGAATCAATGGTTAGAAAAAAAAATCTGCAGCCCACTGTGTGATTGCAGATTTGAAATGTAATTCCATTTTTTGTAATCATCTTGCAGTATTGAGGGAAATGCTTTTATTCTTTTTTTTTCCTCGTTGAAGAAGTTGCTATAAATGTAGAAGTACAATATATAGAAATATTGTTTAGTGAAACTAGTCAGCCTTATCTATAGAAGGTACTGGTGAGAAACAGAATTTTATTACATAGGAGGTTGGTAATTTTTCTATTCTGTTCTTTACTTGTCTTATTGGGTTTTTTCCAAACTTCCTTTCAATTCCTTTTTTTTTTTTTTTTTCCTTACACTTGAATGAAGGATTCCCTGGTCATGGTTAATTTTCATGTATTAGTTTTTGTAAGTGTTACAGACACAGTGCAGAAGTTTCTTCTGGAGCAAGCCCTTATAAAGTAGCTTGACCTAAAATATGAATCCAAGCTTTCTGCTCTTTGTCTCTAATGAAAAAAAAAAAAGTGTTTTAGATGATATTTCTTTGGTTTTGTAAAACAAATGTGTTCTATATTTTTGCAGACTTTAGCTTTTTTACTGATTGGATGCTCCAAATTTAGTAAGGTCTTTGCCACATAGGAAGCTTTTGAGAGACTATAACAAACCACATAAAAAAGTAAGAAAAATAACTAAAGGTTTATTCTGAAATTCTCTGAATGGCATAAAATTTTATCCTTCTAATGTACTTCCTTTGATAGAAGAAAAATTGGTGCTGTTTATCGTGATGGTAGAGAAGTATTAACTTCTTCTAAAGCAAAATCATCCAGACTTAAAAAAAAAAAAAAGAAAAAAGTAAAAAAAAAAAGTCAATATTTCTTTGCAGGCTGGGAGCACAGAGTAAAACCCCAGGGCCTTAAAACTTCAGCTCTGCCTAAAGCAGTTTACAAAAAATACTAAACTGCAATCAATGTAAATAAAATTCTTAGCGCTACCCTGAGACTGGAAAAAAAATCTCAGGCTAATAAGGAATACGGTTTGCATATGCTGTCGGAAAGGATGTCATCCAACTGAAGTTTCAGTTTAAATGAGGTCACTGTGTAACTTGGACCCATCTGGCACAGAGCAAGCTGCTTTTCTTGTTTTTCTAGTATAGTTCTCACTGCCTTACTTAAATCGAGTTGATAAACTTAATGCAACTGTTTCTATGATCCTAGATAAAGGATTGAAATGTTATTGAACCTTTCTGACTGTAGTAAGCTTTAGGATTTTAACTGCACTACTGTGTTTGGTGACTGTGTCAGTCGCTTGCTTTGTGTGTTTGCGCCGCCTTCGGTATCTTAGCAAGAAAAAAAAAAAGCAAAAAAAGAAAAAAAAAGAGAGAGAAAAAAACAAAACCACCCCCCACATTCCATTTCTTGCACTTTTTGAGCTCTTTCAGTATTCTTTTGTGTCTTCTGAGCATTTTCAGATACGACAGGCAATAATTCTGTTTGTGACACTGGAAACATCTCCCGCTCCTTGTGATGTGTGTGTTGATTCCATTTGGTCGGGTGCTACTGTCCCTATCCTCCCCTCTGACATAGCCCTTTTTTCCAGAACATTTGTAACTTGTAATACAAACAAGTGACAGCAGCAGTGATGCATTGTCAGTTTCTGAATATCATCATGCTTCTCATATCTAAACATGTCAAGTTTTTTCTCTGTAACTTCTGTAGTCTGTGATACTGGTCATAATACTGTCTACATTCCTACACAAAGAAAAATTTCTATCTTGGAGGAAATCTGAGATCAATAGAGTAGAGGATTTTGTTGCTATGCTTGTAACAATTAGAAAACTTTGTATTTAAAGTTTATTCTTGGTCATTATTTATTATTATAATACATCAGTTGACAGAACTTTATTCTGGTATAGAAGTATTAAAAGTTGTTTTTTCAGCAATGACTGTTTTCTTTCTGCTGTTAGAATAAAAATGTCTTTGAAGCAGTACAGTTTTATCCAGTGTTTTACGCAATAAAACCTCTACCTCTGAAAAAAATGTTTTCCTACTTGCTTATGTTTATTAGGAACAGTTAAAACATTATTTTCTTCAGCTTTGTCAGATTTAAAAAGAAAAAAAAAATAATGCCAGTAAATTCACAGTTGTTAGGCAGTTACTGGAGTGTATTATGCTGGGTGTGTGTGCTCAGTCCACTTATTAATCTGAACAAATCTATATACAGTATATACAGTATATATATTATATATATTGTGCTTAATTAAAAGACTGTGGAAATCTGTTTTAGCATGTAGTAATAATTGTTTTATATACTACTACTTATGTACTATAGAAAAAGTCTTGGGGTCTATCAAGCTTTGATTTGAAAGTGTTTGAAGTGTGTATCATACACTATGATGTATAAAGTCATGTTTTCACATTAAAAAAGATTGTTTGTATAGATCATATATTTGGCTTTAGAAAATTGTGAGGTTTATTGTTATGGTGCATGTTAAGAAAGCTGCTCACACTTCAAAGAATATACAAGAGCAAGAGTGCTCCCATTCTCCTGGGTGAATCTTTATTCTTCCCCTTTAAGGTTTTATCTGCACATTTGAAAGCAAATAAATTAAAGGGATTTTCACTTAGAAAAGTAAGGATGATTAACATAAAAAAAATATGCACCAAATCTGAGAAACTACAGCAAGTATGGGGAGGAGAGATTAATGTGGCCTTGCTCCAAGAAAAACTGAGAAAGCAAACATGTTTCGAAAACAGAAATTTTATATTAAATTAAGCCAGTCATACAATAATATAGTTATATTCTAGCTTGCATTCTCCAGAAGGAAAAGGTACAAAAATTATCAGAAGGGTTAAGAATTAAAGCATAGAATCATAGAAATTAAGTTTTTCAGTAACTGAAACTCACAGTGAGGAGGTGCTGTTACTGGTGAACTTGTGGAAAGTCTCTGCAACCAGGGGAGTCATGGAGCTGGTGCCAAATTCCCTGGCCTGTGGGCAAATGCCACAGATCTTTTCATCCACAGAGAATAAAATCTACACTGCAATGCATCAAATTTTAATCAAAATCCAAGAAGTTAATGAAATTTTTTTGTGTGTCACACCCTCTCTTGTGGGGAACAACCCTTCCTAGGCACAAAATGGCGGCACGTAAAAATGTGTCTTGAGGAGGGATGAGCTCCAGGCTCAGAGCTGAACTCTGCCTCACCACAGGATCATTGTCCTTTCAGGTAATTGCTGTGCCCTGGATCCAGGGAAAAAGAACTGTCTGGGGAGAGAGTATCTGGGGGTCTATCCTAAAGATTTTCCTGACTTCTGGTTTCAGTAGACAGTAAAGGAAAATGTGAAAAACTGATTGAGGAGCAATGACCATCTCATTGCACCCATGGACATGCTTACAGTCTCCTTTATGGTCCTGGATTTCCTCTGGGAGCAGTGCATTACACTGCATACAATCCTCTAGGAAATCTAAAATTGACCACCAGTGGCCATGTGCCACATGTGAGGTTGAGTCACCTGTGAAGGCAGGTGGGAAGAAGGTCTGAAAGAGGAAGGGCTGTCTCACTGAGCTCTGTGGCGTTTTGTTTCCCACAGCTGATGAGCAGCGTTCCTCATACAGATCCTGGGTGTCCTGAGTCTTCCCACCTAACATCAGAAGACTGCTCCAGCTTTAAGATAACATTTCTTGTTGAAACTTTTATAAGGACTTTAAGCCCTCTGTCTATTGTAATTTGGGAATTGAATATTTTCCCCTCTCTGTTTAACATCTGTATTGTAACAGTATATTATAGAAACCTCACCTTGTGTATTGTAAGCATGCTCCCAGTGAAATTATTCGTAACTATTGTGATTTCCATTTCTGGATATCACTGCTTGGCATGATCCACCACAGTATGTTTCCATCGGGAAGCCCAGGGAGGGGGAGGAGGGAGAATAAAGCTGTGGTGTAATGTCGTATTAGAAATGTCACCCAGCTGAGTGTTCTTAGGGGCTGTGAGAAGTTCCGTGGCTCCTCACCTGTTGGTGTTGCTCAGGGTATTGTTTGGGGGCTTTTTGTTGTGGTATTTATTTTTTTAACCAAAGGTTCTCAGTGAATAGGGAAATTACAGGAAAAGAGGGAGAAGAAAATTTAAATGATCCCAGAGTGAACTGTTTTGCTGTTAATACAGAAATACAGAGCAAGACACATTTAATGGGCTCTATTTTTTATTATACTATGCTGAATAATTAAGTTTGAGGCTAAGTGTCACATAGATTTATCTTTTAATTAAAAAAGCATGGTTCACGCGTATTTGAGTGGTAGTCCAAATAAATGCAATATAGAAATTTATGTTTGTTTATCTAGGTGTTAATTACCTAGAGATTGTTCTGGATTACTTCTTTTTATAAAGTGTCATAGGCTCATGTCACAAGTAATAAAGCTTAACAGTGGAACCTTATCAATTTGCTAACTATAACGCTAGTGTGACCTGGAGGAAAGGAAAAAAAAAAAAAAACAACTTTGGAAAATGTTCTCTGCGTGCACCACATTCAACACATAAAAACCACGCAGTGAACAAAGCAATCATTTTTAAAACGTTCTCATAAGTAAAAGTACAAATATATCTTTGGTGTTTTACAGCCCTTCATATATGTAATTATTTATATAACACACTGTTATTTATGCCCGTGTACTACATGTTGTGCAGAGACAGACATGGTAAGCAACAAAATGTCCTTTACCTGGGAGGCAAGCTATTCATTTAATGTACAAAGTAACACTTACAAAGACTGAACACTATATTTAAAGCAAGATGTAGCAGATGTAATTTTCTTAATATTTTAAGGGTTTTACAGCATTGCTTGCAACCAAGAGGACTGGGAAGGCAAACTGAAGGCTAAAGATAAAAGATCATGAATTTCAGTGGCACAAACAGAGGGAAAAATTGTGCACAGATGTAAATTGTTCGTCACATTCTCTGTCGGTCTGGTTTTTTCTTTGTTTATGTCTAGAATTTATAATACTGATCCATGAAGCCATGTGGAAGGATGCTGAGTGCAGGCAGAGAAGGCAAACTCGATCCACTCAGAAGGGGCTCTCCACTGCTGGTGTAAATCAAATGCCATCCACTGTATCACCCCAGAGGGAGAACTACTCCCAGGATTTGGAAGACTGAGACTTTTTTTTTTGTTTGTTTTGTTTTTTTTATTTTTTGTTTTATGATAGGTGCAAACACTCTTCTTTTCAGAGTCAATTATTTATGCTTTTCCTAGAATTTTGATGATTTAAAACAATGCCAGCCCAGCCTTGTGCAACAGATGCACCTGAGAATGTTCATTTACTGATATTGCAAAGAAATCCAAGAAATCATTAGTCAGTAAATCTTACTTGCTTCTCACAACATGAAGAAGGCTGGAAACAAGAGTTTCTTCTATTTATTACACATCAATTATTTGTACAGACAGACACCTGAAGCTTTGCCTCATGTGCAGACAGAAGTAGCAGGTAAGTTACATCTCAATAGATGAGGTTGAAGGAAAATTCGATCTTTACAAAAGGTGCTGAATATGGGATTATGATTGAAAACTGAAATGTTTTAAATTTTAAAGGACTGAAATTGATAATCATGTTTATGTATATATAATGACTTTGTGTGTATATACACAAACATATACACCCTGTAGTTTTTCTTCGAATAGGAACCTTGTTTAACCCCTTAACTCCAAAATAAGTGTCTGAAGTGTCTGATTTTCCACACCACAGAAAAGCCTAGTAGTGGATATGCAGCGTTTCTGAACATCAGTGAGTTACTGAGGAACTTCTAAATATGGACCAAGGGGTTGAAAGTCTGAGCCACAGAATGTGATGCATCCCTTAAACTCCTGAAATTTTGGCTGTGTAAAATTTAAATAATTTGACGGTGAATCAGATGTATTCTTAG
Source organism: Hypocryptadius cinnamomeus (assembly GCA_013400635.1). Taxonomy (NCBI): domain Eukaryota; kingdom Metazoa; phylum Chordata; class Aves; order Passeriformes; family Zosteropidae; genus Hypocryptadius; species Hypocryptadius cinnamomeus. Next base: position 19,890 of record VYZP01073400.1, on the reverse strand, counting down.
TGAAGTTAGAGGTAAAAACCACCTTCTCTTTGAAAGAGAGAATTTATGGAGAGCACTAGTTCTTCAGCTGTGTGAGATATTGCAGCATGGAATATGTGATTTCTCTTTAGGTTGTGCCACTGTATTCCTTATTATTTTTAAGATTTTGTTCTTGGAGGATGGTTTTCTCACTTGTTTTCTGTTTGAAAGAAGCTGATGCACAAATGAGTGAAACACACGTGGAGTAATAAAGAAAAATGGAGTTATTAATCCCAACAGAGAAAATCTCCTTTGTGAAAGGTCTCTCACAGAATATCTGTGACTGTAGTACATCCTTCTCTAGGGAACCACTGCTCTTGATTTTTGCTTGTCCTGGCTGTGCTGCTGGTTTTATGCCAACGCCCAGTGCCATGGGAGCACCATTCAGTAAGGAGCTGCTCCTAGGGAAGGCAATTCACATTTTTCCATAAAGGAGTGTCCATGAAAAGTGTGGATGTCTCCAAAGCTCCTGATGTTCAATCAGTGTTTGCATTGCTGTTCTGAAGCAAGGTGTATTTTTCCTGTGGAGCATGTGTTCCAATCTGTACAGAAATTGCCATATGGATGTCTCCTCTAAAACTGTACTGGTGGTCCTGGCATCACCAAACTCAGCTTGCCTGTATACTGAGGAAGAGGTTAATTTTTAATTAGCTTTGAAACACTGAAAGACTTGTTAATTTTTTCCTAAGCCATTGATCCAACCTATTCTTCCAGTGAGCTAAAGCCTCCAAATTCTTTTGATTTACAGGAGAAACACCTTGATGTAGGATTATATGTGTTGATTCTTTAACACCTACTCCTTCCTGGGTGTTATACCAAAACATTTCTGATGTTCAGAAGGAGCAGAGCCATGACCTGAGTGTCTACTTGGTGGTCAGTGACATTTGCTTTAGAGGAAATACTGTCACCTTCCCATAGCCTCACGGCCACATTAGGTGCACTGAAAATAGTTCAGTAATCTCCACCTGAGCAAGAGTCAGTAGAGCAACCTCATACATTTGCAATTAAATCATAAATGCTTAAACTGATGCAAAAAAATTTGACTGATCCTGTCAATATTTCTGTTTGAACAGAAGTGGGAGGACAAGTTGGAGAGGCTGCCCCATGTTTTGGGTTCCTGTTGGATGGGTGGACACCTAAAGGTGTGCCTTGCTCTGGTGCAACTCCTACTTGCTTGATGATCTCCAAGTTCTTTTGCAACCTAGTTGATTCTGTGATCCTGTGATTCTGTGCTTGGGTAGGTGATCTGCTGCCCGTGCTGGCCAGTGCCACCCAGCACTGTCACACAGTCTGTGGCACTCCAGATGTGACAGCAATCACCCAGACACAGTCGGTGTAAGGAAACATGAGGCTGTTCACTTAACCCAAATTGGAGAACGGTGTCTCCACAGAACACCCAGCCCTCATTTCTTCCATTTCACACCACTGCTAATCTCCAGCTAACATCAAAAGCACTAGGGCTGGGGGCAGTGATTCTCAGTCCAGTGAGAATGGAAAAGTGAGATAATGTGGGACAGCATTTGACTCAGAAATCAGTCCTCATTAAATCTTTATTTACAGTTCACACCGAAAATAGTTTTACTCCAATGCTTCAGAAACTTTTATTTCAAAGAAGTTCTGCACTAAATGAGAGATAACAGAGTAAATGCTACATGCATGCATATGTTTTAGTCCTGTATGCTGACCATGTCCTCACCTCCAGCGCTCTCTCAGACCAGGTAGGCATTAGCCAGCTTTTGGCTGCAGCCAAGGAGCACACACACATTTTCCATTTTATATAAAAAAATTAAAAATCAGAATACAGCACATATTGTTCTAACTCTACTAATTTGTTCCATTTGGTTGAATAATTTCATCCAAACCATGAAGGGTGGAAATATGAAATGAAGAACTGATGAATCACTCAAGTGCCAAAGGCCCAGCACAACTTTCAGAGAAGGCTTCAGGTCAAAGGAGAGAAGTCTTCCTGGGGAAATGGCAAACTGCCAGGACTGGGGAGAGGAACTCGGGGCTTCTGGAGGTGAAGGGAAGGTTGAGCTGGCCCAGGTGGAACTGCCTGTGTGTCCCTGCATGTCCCCTGCCCTAGGCAGGAGCACTGCTGAACCATGGCACAATAACCAGGCACAGTGCTGAGTATCCAACTCCTGCTTTGTGCCCCAAAGAAAGCTTGTGCCTCCAACAGCAGAGCCAGCCCCACTGCTGCAGGGCAGGTCCTGTGCTCAGCTGTGTCCCAGGAGGGGGGCAGAAAGGCAGGAACGAAAAGGGAAGACAAAGGGAGCCATCAAGATCATCTTTGCCTCTCTACCTCTAGTGATGCAATCCCTAATTTTCACAAATGAGGAAAACAGCCTCAGCATCTGTCTAAGTATTTGAATTTACCACCATGTTTCTTCTGTGCAACAAAAAAATAGGCAAAATATCCAACAAATCCAATGTACAGTATATTTAAATATTGAATTGTAATGTTTGCTTGGTTGCTATTTCTTAGTAGCAACCATCGTGTTAATCACTAGTATATAATTAGATGTCATTTTGGAGCAATTCAAAATCAAACAAAATCTCAACATGCTCTGAAGATGTTGTGAAAGTTTACATTACAATTAATTTATGATTACCCAAATGTGCATCCAGTGATCTTAAGTCTTCCTTCATATATTACAAAGAAAAAAGACAACCTCTCTTTCCCCACACCTTAATTTCAGAAGGCCCTCAGAAATAAGGCTTTCATTTCAATAAATGTATTATTTAAATTCTGTTTAAATCGCTGAGCATAAGATGAAGAAATGAGATTAATTTGATAAACTAGCCCCCCCCAAAATGTATCTTTTGGCATGTTTTTCTTCTTTTCCTTGGTGTTTTGTTTTTGGTGGACTTTTTTGTTTGGTTAGTTGTTTTTGTTTGGTTTTTTGGGTTTTTTTGTTTGTTTGTTTGGTTTTTTGTTTTCATTTTTTTTTTGGTGCTTGTTATTGTGGTTGTTGTTATTTACATAAACATTTGTTTTTTCTTTGCTGTCTCTTCAACAGATAGAAAATTAAGGTGAACTGTTATTATTACATTTCACACCAACTCACTAGAGCCATGAGTTAATTTCAGCAGGTTTTCCTGAAGGTGAAAAGAAGTGCACAGCCTTTTGTCCCAACAGTGAGCCAGTGCCATGAACTGCTGAGTGTTCCCAGACCTGTCAAAAATCAAAGGAACAAGGATGGCTAGCGAGTCATGGGAAATACTGGATGCATTAGTGGATACAGCCAATATGCTGAATTATGGTTGTGTAATAAATGTACAAGCTGTTGTACCAGGACACAGCAACAGTAATCACAGTAAGTAAAGTTTTAAAAGCACTCATGCTCTCATCCTTTGTTGGAAACAGTGATTGTGTACATAAAAAGGTTAACAAATGGCTACACTTCACTCCTCTGCATCTAAACCAGAGAAAACCTTGCTGCTTTTGCAATAACAGGCTACCAACTGATGTCTGGTCTTGCTCTTTATCTATGTATTCTATACATCCAAGCACAGAACAGGGAGGAGAACTATTTTGGGTGTGAAGTGAGCAAGTTGTTTTATGTTTTAATTGCCCATAATGAGCATGGCAAATGCTGAAAGATGCAAGGAAGAGTCTTGTCCAATAATACAGTTCTTTATTACCTTTGGATCCCATCTTCCTAACTATTTTGAGGATGTTGTTAGCAGAGGAAGGCATATTTTTATTTAACATCTTTATTAATGAGCTAAAGAAAGAAAGAAATAAACACGCTAATTGCATTTGCAAATGACAGTACATTAGTAGCTATTGCAAACATCACCAAAGACAGAAATAACAGAGGAAAATATGGGCAGGAATACAAAAAATTTAACCTGGAGAAACACAAATGCAGGTCTGAAAGCAAAATTACTCCACATTTATGTGAGCAATAGTAGAAAGAAATGCAGAAGCAGTAAAAGTGAGGGGGCTGGGGCAGGCTAGAGCACACAGCTGAGCTCCCTGGGGGTGCAGGTGGGAGCTCTTGGGCAGGGGCTGGGAAGGGCTATAGGAGTTTTGAGGGACATCAGCAGGCAGCTTGGTGTCCCTCACTAGCAGAGAGCATAGGAAATGCTTTTTTGCTTTTTTAAAAAGGAAAAGCATGAACCCCTTGTCTTGAGTTTAGACATGTGCAAAGAGCAGCAGTTAAGCTGTGTGTTCTCAGAATGCTGGGCTGGGGGTAGCTCCCCATGCTGCCCAGGTGTGGGCAGTGATGTAGCCCCAGTGATAAAAGCTGAGAAAAGCCTGGTTGCTGGCAGAGGTGTGGGCAGGGTGTCCTGCTGGCATGAAGGGGACGGGACAAAGTGGCTGCTCCCAGGTGTGGACTCTCCAGAGGAGTCACTGATGCAGTGAATAGCTTGCTGGCAACACTGTTAAGTGCCTAAATACTAAAATTAAGAGTGAAGTGAGCTATGTGTAGATGGTCTGAAGGACTCCAGGAGCAACAAGATAAAACCGAGTAAAAGCAAACTTCCCAAATGCAGCTCTTCCAAACTCTTTAATAAGCTCCCTGGAGAGCTGGTAGATGTGCAATCACTCCAGTGACTTAAAATTAGACTGGATACAAGAGGGAGTAGCATGCCTGTGCCTGAAGGAAGAGGGGCAGAACCTCCTGGTACTGGGGGGCTCTGAGCTCCCTCCTGGAGGCTGCTGCTGCCTGGTGTGGGATGTGCTGTGGGGCCAGGGTGCTCCTCGCTCACCTTCCTGCCTGGTTTGTGGAACACGGCGTCATTGCCCTAGTTGTACAGCTGCTGGTTGTTGGTGATTAATTTCACAGAAGTTACAAACTGGAATTAGTTAAGAGTCAGCTAATGAGTTATAACACAGGAAGCAACCACAGATGCCTATATACCAGTGAATCACAGTGTTGTGTACCATCCTTACCATGTTAATGATTTAAAGAGAAAAAAGAAACTGGGCCTCACCCCCAACCCCATGGAGCATGAATAACCTAGTACAGCTCCTTTCCCTGAAACACTCCCAGACACTCTCAAATCTCAGCCTTCCCTGTTTCAGTGGCAGTGTAAGGATGCTGTCTGAAGTTTTAGCAGCTGTGCGAGGGAACAGGCTCACTGTGCTGAAGTACTTCCTTCCACCTCAGGCTGGGGACAGCGTGTGCTGCTGTGACAGGCCATGATGGAGTCACATGTCAGCTCTGAAGCACTCAGTGGTGGAGGCAACAAGGCCTACGGCCCTTGATGGCACTGTATAAGGGGTGACAATAACGAGGCCCGTGCCCCTCGATGGCACTGCATGAGGGGCAACAATAACGAGGCTTGTGCCCCTCAATGGCATCGCGTGAGGGTTGGCAATAACAGAGCCCATGCCCCTTGATGGCATTGCGTGAGGGGTGACAATAACGAGGCCTGTGCCCCTCGATGGCACTGCATGAGGGGTGACAATAACAAGGCCCAAGCCCCTCAATGTCACTGCATGAGGGGTGACAATAACAAGGCCCATGCCCCTCGATGTCACCGAGTGAGGGATGACAATAACAAGGCCCAAGCCCCTCAATGGCATTGCATGAGGGATGACAATAACAAGGCCCATGCCCCTTGATGGCACTGCATGAGGGGTGACAATAATGAGGCCTGTGCCCCTCGATGGCACTGCATAGAGGGTGACAATAATGCTTCCCGCTGACGCCAATCACTGCTGTGACTTTTGCTACAGCGTTACTTGTGCAGTGGCAATTGAATTGAAACTGCCACATCAGTTTGCATTAGGCCACTTAGCAGCTGATGTGGTTTCTCACTAGCACAGCAAAGGGAAGGGAGGGTGGCTCAGGTGAAGCCTCTGGGAAGTCAGGTTTTGAACTGGGACTGGGAGCACAACTGCACTCAGCTAGGGAAGTTGCAAGCTGGCTGGTCGGAAAACAATTTTCTTTGAAATTTCAAGTTCAAAAAGGTTGTTTTCCCCCCACTAAAAAGTGGTAAGGTGGTACCTGTGAGGCTCTGGAGCTGGGGCAGCTCTGCTGAGCAACAATGGTGTACCCAGCAGGTACACCCAGGGCTCTGCACCCATGTCACGGAGAGCAGCAGAGGTAGATGGGGATGGGATCGTAGAGCTCTCCCTACCCAGACCTTGTTGGGGAAATAAATTGCCGTGAGATGGACATTTATCCTCAGTCCAGCACGCTACCTGTGCAGGAGGAGGTGTCCCCTGCAGCTCAGGGCTCTTGGTTTGGGGCCAGAGCCTGGTTTGTGTCTGGTGATGGCCATGGTCAGGCTCAGCTCCCCCCTGTGTGTGCTCTCACCTTGAGGTGGGAGGATCAATATCTCATTACCTATGGCCCTGCTTCTCCAGAGCCTTACATTTTGTGGGGTTTAATGTAATATCCCCACTCTTTAAAACTGCAATATCTGGAACACTGATGTGAGCAGCATAAATCCATTTTTGGTTTAGTGAGGTGAATTAGCTAAGCAGCTTTATTTTTTCCAGTTGTAGAATTGTTCTAATGCTTCTTTTGACCAGCCCTGGTTTAAAAAAGGCTCATCTTTAAAAATCCAATTTTACAAACAGTTAGTCTTTAGTGTGGACTGTTGCTTTTTAGTAATTTGGGGAAAAAAAATTAATGGCTGATATATTTAATTTTCAGACACAGCTACTGCATATTTAAAGTGTCTTTTTTTATAATTTTATTGTCAACAATATAGGTTGAACACTACATAGATGTTGCTCTTGCAGGCTTGTAAGATTAAAATCATAGTATTTCTGAAGGAGCTGTTAAAGTGTCTGTGGAGCTATCAGCTACTGCATAGCTCTGAACTAATTCAATGACTGTGTGCTTTAAATATCAGTAAAACAACTTTTTTTCCCAACTAGATAGCTTCAAATCTAATGTTAGTATTTTTACTGACCTCGAAAGTGGTGCTGACCATGCTTAGCTTTCATTTTGTTTCTTCCTTTAAATATGGCTAAAGAGCAAAGGCTCTGAATCTGTGTAGTGTAACTTGAGACTAATAGGTAATTAATGTACAGTCAGATCTGTGGTAGCTCCAGGGTATGGGTACCTAGATTTTGCCTTTCTTCCCAGGACCTACTTTTTTAAAATCCTTTTATATCTGTATCTCTCACTTACATGGGTTAGTGTGTGTGTTTAAGCTGTGAATAATGGTTGAATTTATTCCTGCATGGGCAATACCATATTCCTTTAAAGTAGATCATTATTCTATATGGAATAAATACTGTTATGCAGTTGATAGGTTTTCAGGCTAATGAACCAAAGGCTACCATCTAAGAAGCCAGATAACAAGACATGCTTCTCCACTAGTTTCTTCTGATATATTAATTAATGAAAACCAAAATCCCTCTCTGAGAGGGAAATATGCTTCTCTCTAGTTTTGGGAGTTTTCTTCACTCCTTAATACTCGTTAATGTGCATAGGGGAATGATTCTCCCAGTGAGGTGGATAATGCAGAGTTTCTGCCTGCTCTGGGGATGTCTGTGGGAGTAAGGGGCAGCCCCTGGGAGCTGCGCTGGGGAGCAGCCTGTGGGCAGGGCAGGCAGGAGTCCAGTGCTCCCAAACTCCCCTGGCTCCATCCTCCCTGGCTCTCTGCTGAGGACAGGAGGTAGAAGGCAGCACATTCCTGGGCAGGTGAGCCCCTTCCTCTGAGGTGTGTGCTGGGATCACTTGTGAGAGGGGACCTCCCTGTGCTGGCCAGTCCTTCCAGCAGCTGTGCAGCCCAGGGCTTTATGCCTCTGAATCCAGGAACCTGGCTCTCCCTCATCTCTGTTTATAGCCAGTTCTACACATGAGACCCTCCTAAATCTGTTTTAGGAAGCATAAGATTAGGTGGAAAAATAGGAAGTACCTTTCTTCTTTTTGACCCTTTAGGATATACTAACTATAAGCTAAAGCTTCCTTGCAACTGTCAGCTGGATAACTATGCTCTCGAAATAAAAGTAGGTCTCAGACTTGGGATTTAAGTAGATCAATGCTGTGGGGACAACTGAGCCCCAAGGTATGGGTGGCATTTATTTGGAGACAGAGCAAATATCCATCTGTGGCTTACAAGGAGGGAGTGTGTTTTACATGCATTCTCCAGAATAAACAGCTACCAGAATATGCCACAACACAATTGTGCAGAGAGAAAGAATTTACAGCATCTTTTCTATGTTTTCCCAGTCTGAGGAGTTTTCTGACCTGTGGCAGGCTGCTGCTCCCTTGAAGATCACCTCAATTCCAGGGGGTCTTCAAACCTGAGGCACACTCCAGTAGAAACACCTGAAATACTCTTTGGTGTTGGCATTGCCCTGTAGCTTTCTGCTTTGTGTTGTGAGTTATTCCCTTTGGAGTCCAAGTACTGAGAGTTATTACATCTTTAAAGGCCTGTAGAGTTTAAGGAAAAGTAATTGGTTTGTTGCTCCAAATCTCTTGGTGGAATTATTGAGAAAAAAAGCTTTTCAACTTAATTTTCTATCTATATCTGGAGCCGTTGGCATGAATTCAGCCTGCACCATAAACCCACAAGCTCTGTGAATGTGTGCAACTGAGCACTACTACAGCATATCCAGTTGGGATAGCCAGTAGGACTCTTTGCAAGGTGCAAGACTTTTCCACTCTGCAGAATGGCTGTTTTACACACTACATGGCAAGTCTGCTTTTCATATTTACTGGTTGAGTTGTTCAATTACAGCTTTATATTAATGCAAAAGATAATTAATGCTGTGGGTTAACTATGCATAGTGCTTTCCAAGAACAAAATAACTAAATCCCAAACCATATCTTCCTCTTCTATTCTGGCTTGGTGTAATTCCTTGTTTACTACAGAAGCCTGCTTGTTTCATGCTACAAAACTTCCAGGTTCATCAGATGTAGTGGGGAGCCAATGAGATGTCTTAACGTTTTCATCTGCCTCTAAGGTCAAGTATGCTGTTTCAGCAGATCAAAGCCCGAGGCCCTGGAAAGAAAGACCAGAGGGTTGTTTCTGATGGTTTAGCAGAGGCTGTCTGCTGCAGTCAAGTGCCACCATCCCCCAAAGTCCTCTGGCTCACACACCAAGCAAAGCAGGTGCTTTTCAGTGACAGGACAGATGGGGTGAGTGTCACTGTGATGTGGCTTTTCTGATGAGTCATTGCAGAGGATTTCTTGGGGACAGAATATGTATTAGCTAATAGGTAAATGGTGTGTGTGATTTGGTCCTTTTTTCTCCAAAGTTTCATCACTCCAGTAGGAAGCTCTAAAGTATGATGCTCAAACCAACAGCCTTAATGGTCTCAGTCCTCTCACCAAGTCAGATGGATTTTGACCTTTTCCCTTGCCTTGACAGCCACAAGCACCTGATTTGTTCTGTGTGGGGCTTTTAATGGTTCTCTTGTGTCCTCCTCAGTGGGCAGGAGGAAAACCACTATATGTGCCTCAGTCCTGCATTGTCCCCAGGCACCATCTGGGAACAGAGGGGGACAGCTGGACCATGAAACACCCCTAAAAGATGCTGCTTAGTCAAAGCAGGGGAAACCTAAAATCTGTTTTAAACATCCCTTGCAGTTGTGAAATACCACTTCTCTTGTTTAAGGGCTTTCCCAACTGCTTCAGCCCTTTCCTTCCCATGCTTCTCTTTTCACCAACATGAATTTCAGATGGTTTTATCAGATCTACGTCACAGATTCAGTTTTCCAGCTTTTTGTGCTAAATGGCTTGGCAGCTCTGGTCTTTGAATAACTGGCTTGGAAAGGTGGAATTGTATAGACCTCCCAAGTCCATCCCTCCTACTGAAATTTAGTACTGAAAAAAAAAATCAGTTCATGATTTTATCCAGTGAATTATGTCTGCTAAGATCTGTACTTACAGTTCAAGGTAGAGGAGATCAAGCAAATCCAGGTTAAATATGCCACTTATTCTGACAGAACCTCTCTGGACCTTTGCCAGACTATCATCAAAGGAAAACTTACTCCTTTGGGGTCTAAACCAGCCTGCTTTTCCAGTGAGTCTTATTGATTGAGAGTGGAGCAAGACTGAGCTCTACAGCTGCAGAGCTGATTGTTGCATTTGATGTTATTGACAAAAAATTTGAGTAAATCAAAGACAATGTAGATAGTTTGGTAAAACTGGTTGGCCTATTTCCAGATACTTTCCTGGGTTTCATCAGACCTGGGTGGGGATTCATCAAGAAATGGCGATTTCAAGTTATCTTTTAATGTTCTTCAGATGTTAAATCTAATAAACTTTTTAAAAAGTGACAAATATGTGAGGAGCTTAGTACCTGAGAAATCGCTGATCCATTAGTCCAGATATTGGAACTTGAAGCAACAGGCAACTTTCTGGTTCTGACTTCCATTAAATATGGCCAAATTGTATTAGATCATCATCCGTAATTAGGCCAATTTTTCCTAATCTTTGTTGAAATGGGTTCAATCTGGTTTACAAATGAACACTAAGAGGGTTTCTTTCCTTTTTTTGTCTCTCCCCTCCATAGATGCAAGCTTTCCACTGCCCGGCAATACATGAAACCATTCAGTAGTAATGCATCACACATGCTTCATATTTAGGTAGTTTTAGCCTCAAATGATTATCTCCAGGCTTTCTGTTCTTCCCTGTGCATAGCATGTGTGTGGTGTAAGTGTTTCTGTGTGGTAATGCAGCCAGTAGAGCTTTCTGCTGCCCTTGTGAACCTCTGCTGTATGGTCCTTAGGACCTGAGGACTGCTTAATGCACCCATGTTTAAGGCTAATTGTTGGTACTCAACAGGAGCTACCCAGTAACTACAGCTTTTGTTACACCTAGGCAGCTGAGCTAGCCCCTGACGTGCACATGATCAGGTTACAAACTCTGTCTAACACCAGCACTTTTCCTGCAGTAGATATTCTTCCTCATACCTAAATATACAGAACACTTGTCAGGTCACTCTAAATGCTGAATCCTTTCAGCAGTGACACAGATCTCTTCTGATGCCACTCTTCAATCACTCTTAATTACTACTCAGAGTCTAATTTCAAGGTCTCCTTAGGTGTTGGTATTAGCTAATATTCAGTAAGTAAGGCAAAAGATAACACTGTCAGTCTCATTTGCCTTTCAAGTTCGTATCTCTCTTTTCCCTGCAGAACACAGTAGGGCTAAAACCTTCTTGTTTAGCTTGGGGCAAAACACACCCTGCAAAAGCTGAGAAATAATCTAATTTTTTCAATGAAAGTCAGTGCCAGTCAAAGAAGCTTTTACATACTTACAGTTAGGGTACATCAAAAATGTACAAATATTGGTAACCCCAGTTTATCATGTACAAGATTCTAAAAGAAAACCAAATTAAGGGAGGATATTTGCGAAGTCTTTGAAATAATGAAGAAACGGCAAATGCTGCTTCATTTTCATGTTCTGAAGTCACTGGAAATGAGGAAATTATTGTCACTTCCATTGGATGACTTTCTTGAGTTTTAACATGTTAATATTTATGCTGCTCAATTGTCTATGTTATAAATAGCCTCTCAGAAATCTCTGTGGGTCCCTTTTTAGTTTAGATATTTAAAACATAAGTAGCCTGAAAGCAGCGAAATATCAGTGCTACATGCAACTTCATCAAAAGACAGAAAGAAGGTGCTCAAGCACTGGATCGTCTCTTCCTCCCAGGAAAGAGTTAACACAAAGAAATAAAATCAGATATGTGTAGCCTCCAGACGTCCATTAAAGTGCAGAATGCTGTTTTCTATCACAGATTATATGCCAGATGTTCAAACTATCTCTAATCATTGCAGATGTAATGGAGTAGAATGTTGCAGTTTGTGAGTTTACTGGCATTAATTCTGTATACTGCACAAGGGAAAAGATTTTAAATATATAATTATATCTCATTAATACTCAGGTTTTATTTCCTTTCAATGGAACAGGACTTATTAAAGCAACCATTTACCGCATGTTTTCTTTTAGTGTTTGGCCCCAGCATAATCCTGTGTGCATTGTACGTGTAAATATGTACTAACCTGAGTATATGGAAACACACACTACTGTATATAATTCCACTGGTATAACCCCCCACTTTTTATATGCATGAGATGTTTTTATAATGTAAATTGACAAGGAAAAAGATCTTACTTATACAGTACTGGTCTAACCACATGCTATCTTACTTGTTAATGAAAAACTGTAAAAAATGCATATTTTAATGATATTTATTCAGTTATGCTATGAGAAAACTGTGCAGTTCTGTGAAATGTTTTAGGCTGCTTCTTGTCCTCTGACTGTGCCCCAGTACCAAAGGCAGCTGTTACAGTGGGGAGAGTGACTCGCTGAGGATGTTCCTTGCTGTTATTCAATATACCAAGTGCAGGAAAGCTGGTCCTGCTCTGCCTCCTCTCTTGCCCCCAAATGCACCCTGTGTGAAGGGACACTCCTGCTTTTTGATACTTCCTTTCTTCTGTCCTTTGTATCCTTTGGGCTCAGCTTCCATCAAACTGCGTCCACAGGGCACAGCATTTCCTTTGTCCTACATCCTCTGCTGGAGCTGTCTATCCAGTGCAGAGTTCAACCACATCTGAAAGAGTCTTTTTACATCCTAAATCTATTGAAAATGCTGCAAAAGTGTTCATCACTCTCAGTGAGCTGCAGACTTTGATGGCCTCTGAAGTCAGAGGCAAAGCTGTGAGGGTGAACTTCGTGAGGAAGACCCTACATCTGCTTTCAGACACAGAATCTCAATTTTAGTTTCCCCAGGAGCCATCCCTACTTTGGATGATAATATTTGCCTTCCAGTTTTACCAAGTGGCCTCAACCTATGAAAAAAGTATCCCTTGTACCAAGTGTGGGTCCTTTCTGGGAGCTGTTTTTCTGGGAGCCCTGTTGTCACTGTACCCAGCAGCTCCAAAAGCACTGACTTTCCTTCCCCAGCCCCACAAAGAGAGCAGTAGAAATCACGATCCAGTTTTCCTGCTGGAGGCCAGGAGCCAGTGAGGCCACAAGCGACTTTCCAGAGTCCCTGCCCGGGTCTGGTGCACAGGGTGGGACACCTGGTGTTGGGTGCCTGTCCCCTCCCACAGCAGCCTGGCAGCCTATGTCTTGCTGAGGCATTAAGAATTATTTGAGTAGACAAGGTGGTTCAATTAACTTGCTTGAACTATTTCTCAATCTGGAGACTTAATTCACAAGAATTCAGCCCAAAGGTTTTGTTCCAGAATACCATGTGCCTTAATGTGCTGGGGAGCCTCAGTATTTGTGTAAATGCTTTTAGTGTTTTGGTGTTCTCTATAAGCTGGATAGAGGCACATGGTTCAGGCAACTACACCTGTGGTTTAAAGTTGTTAATGCACACACTACTGAAGGACAGGGGCGTTTTGGCCAAGACCTGCTGGGAACAAAATTGTTCCTTAACCTTTAGAGATAGACAACAAAAATAGGCCTGTCATAGTCATGCACATAGCATGTGTGTAATTGTGCCAGATCTCACTGTTTGAGAAAGCCAATAGAAAGAATCCTGCAAACAACTTATTTTCTCTCACAATTTATTGATTATCTTGCCTTTTCAAACATCAGATAAGTTCTTAACTATTTCCTTGAGAGGTAAGCAGCTCTCATAAAGTGTGATTTAGGCTCTGAAGTTGGCTGAGAACTGCATGGGTGCAGAGGTTGGCTGATGTGGAACTTGCTGCTGGTCTCTGCAGCTGTCTCATGACAATGATTGCTTTGACTGGGAAAGGAATATCTTAATCTCAATAATGTAGTTTCAGGCAAGGGGTACTGGGCAAAGTTCAGGTATATTTAGAGAAACATATATGTATGCAGGCACTACAGTCTTGCTGCTGATATTTTAACATGATTTGTGTATGATGTGCTTGATTAAAAAGAAAAACTGGCAATTTGCTCTATTCAGTTGCATATGGGTACTGTTTTTAAACATAAGTTCCCAGGTGCACACAAACTGAACAGGCTTTGGAAAACCACCAGGTTTCATCCAGACACTTCAGCTTGAAAGAGGACATTTTCAAGCACATGATAATTTAGATAATAGTAATTGTGTAGTTATATACTATATAAAAAAGTAACAGTACATGAGCCCAGTGTAAAATGGAGATTCTCTCCAAGATTATTTTTATCTGTATTTTTTTTTTTTATGTTTTGAGATGTGCTAGTGCAATGAATGCTTTTACACTAAGGTCTGCTTTTATGAATTTTCATGCCATGTGCATCATATCATACGCTGTATCTAATAAAGTAATTAACAGATGAGATACCATGAGAGCCCATCCAGTGAATTTAATGAGTTAAATAGTTAAAACATAGAAAATTTGACAACTTGAGCATGGTTCCATATGGTCCAGAGATGCAGAGCATCAACTGAAATCTCTCTTTTTAGTGGTGCACAAGGATTAAGTCAACCAGGTAATTTGCTTCAAGAGTCAGCAACACTCCTTGTCAAAAAAATAAACCAACAAAGAACACCAACAGAAAACCAACCTGGCTAACAATCTCAAGAGCAAGGAGGTCAGGGATGTTCTCCTGATGAAGACCTGCGATGGCTGATAAGAAGAGAGGGCAATTTTAAAATCAATGCAATATTTCCTGGAATACCAAAAATCATTCCTACTTTATTTAAAGGGATGTTTTGTGGGTGTCTGCAAATAACAGATCCTTCTCTTACATGCCAGCCCTTCAGAAACAAGGCAAAGATGCGAGACAGCAAAAAAGGTCTCACCATATCAGCACACAGGATGATGGACTGCTCCTCCAAGTGACACTTTCATTATCAGTAAATTTATGCTCCTATTTCAGTCTGTAATAATGACCATTCACAGCAAAAGCATGGTGGCTGTTAATGGACAGGAGTGTGGATAAAAATTCATTAATTAATGTGGAATTGAAGCATTTCCTCCACACACTTTGAGCAGCCAAGTATTTCACAGCAGATCTTGGCACCCGGGTGCAGGTATAATAATTATACACAATTTTCAGTGATTAAAAGGTTGTAAAGTAATTTTAGATACATCTCAAAATTATTTATCTTATAAATGAGGATAGAGTGAATATGAGCTGAATCATAAGTACCACTGTTCAGAGCTGAGCTGAAGAGCTTGCAGGGGGAGATTCCTGCTCCTCAGCAGTGATGTCTCAGTGCACCTCCATGGTGGCTATCTACTCATCATTTCTGCCTTTCATCTTCTGAAAAGGCAGGTGACTCTGAACAGTATGATTTGCAAACATCTGTAAGATCTTTTATGTTACAGTAATTTAGGCAGTGATGTTCTGGTTCTAACAGTGTGATGGCCAGACTGAGGGTGATAGTGATTGTGATTGTCTGCTGTTGTTGTGAGGACTGCAATTTACATGGCACTTTGTCATTCTTCTCATCAGATTGTGTTTTATTCTACCACACGTTGTTTTTCTGCTCCTGTTTCTTACCTTGTCACCTAAAAAAAGTTACCACGCTGAATTGGATGGGCAGTCCAGCTGCCTGCCACTCAAGAGACCACTGCCTCCACTGCAACTGAGGGTTAACCTCTCTGGAAAAAAGAGAGGTCCTCTTTGCTTTGTCAGCATGACTTAGGCAGGGACATGTCTAGCAAATGCCTGTTTGGAAATAATCCTGTGGGTTTTGTCCTTGTGGAACTTTTCTCCTTCTTCTGGATGATGTGGGCTACAAAATTGTTCCTTAACCTTTAGAGATAGACAACAAAAATAGGCCTGTCATAGTCCCTGGGCTCTGATCCAAATTATTTCAGCATGGCACCACAGGCTATGCTAGACATCAAAGGCAGAATAGCTTAATTTCAGTGTTAAAGTCAAGGAATTTATGGAAAGACTGAATAGTCTCCAGTGGTAACTTGAAAGAAGATGGTATTCTGAACTTATTTGGGAGTTGGAAATGTCCTGTCTGTACCTGCTAATCCTGAAGTTCAGGAGCAGACGCTATGTCCAGTCTGCTTTCTCATGAATTCTCACTTAGCTTTCGAGTGGGAGAGTGAAACCAAGGGATTCATTAATGAGCTCAAGAAGAAAATGGACAGTGTTAAGGAGGAAGGGGAAAAGTCTTTCATTTGGGATCAACTGTAAAAATAGACACTTCTACAATACATTTTCCTAAACTGGAATATGCAATCTCCCTGAATTTTAAATGCAGACAAAGCTGTTAGTGTCAATTATTCTCCTTGTGTCTGATAAAACCAGAGCCTTGTCCTTTTTTAGCTTAGCATGATTATACAATGAAACCAAGAAAATATATGATATAGATCAAAATGTAACAAGATACTAGATGTATTACATCACTTCAGTCTTAGGTGTTTTCCACTGAGTGGCAATGAAATGTTTTTTGGGAATTTCTCCTTGTGTGATTGAGTTAGTAATGGTACAAAAGTGGTGGGGATCATAAAGCTGCTGCTCACTTGGTGATCTAGAGCACATATTTTTGTCACCATGAAGGCTCAGGTCCCTTCTGAGCCAAACCAGCTAGCAGTGGGGTGCATCAAAAATGTGCACCAAAAATGTAAAATGAGGCTTAAGAAGGAAGAAAATAGCTCCAAAATGCATTGCATCCAGCTGAAAAGTAGTGGTTTTCCACTAAGACCTGAAGATCACTATGAATAGAAGAGGAGGTTGAATTTGGGGGGTGTTGATCTTATCTCTCCAAAAATTCACATATCTTAATGTAAAGCTACCAAGAAAAACCTTAGCCAGACTCTGCAGAAAGCTTCATGTTGTGAAGAAGAATGGAGCTCCTGGCCAGAGCGCAAGGGAACATTGTAGGTCTCAGATCTGATAGTGATTTCTATCAAGCATATGTTTCAGCTTTTTTCCCCCTATTATTTCTAGAAAAATTAGAGACAGAATTATGATATTTAATGACTAATACCTGCCTATAACACTAGCTGTCTTTTTTTTTAAGAGGGTATTTACTTCCCTCCATTTTTTTTTTTTTTGGTAGAAAATTTAGAAGACAATTCCATTTTTTATAATGTAAAAAAATCCACAAGAAGTAAGATGCAGGATTTACTTACTTGAAAGTGGAAGATAGCTGTTCCACATTGCAAAGATATAAATTAAAAGGGCATCTGAGCTCCCCAAAATCATCTGTTCATATCAACAAAGTGAATATTAATGAAAAACAAAATTGAGTTCTTCCTGTGGTTGATTTTCATCGCAGTACCCAGGTAATAAAAATGGCCATAGAAATTGAATCCATCAGTCATTAAAATAACTTTGGCTTCTTCTCTGTAGCAGACAAGCACCAGTGCTGCCTACACAGGCACAAGGCTGTTATGTGGAGTCTATCTGGACACTTTATACCATGTAATGGAAAGGGAAGCAAAAACATCCAACTTCTGCTGTCCCCATAACATAATCCTGTGCTGGTGAGGAAATGTGCTTGTTCCAGAAAACACATTAGCACAGATCAGTCAACCTTCCCACCCTGGCTGTCTCTGCTGCGTGTGTCCGCGCAGTAGGGTTGTGCCCTAGACGTTAATTGGATCACTTCATCCCTGAGACAAGACCAATAACCACACAAGGACTTAGAGGATGTAGGCATGTATGTCAAAATGGAACTCTACAAAGCTCCTGTTCAGCCTGTTTGGCCATGAGAACATTGTCTGGAGAAATAAGAGGTGATGCTTTCAGGTTGTTTCAGATACCTGGGATCAGTTCCCATCTATTATCCTTCATACTTTCTGGGTATCTCATTTTGTGCATTTATCACTCATTTTCAGGCCAAGTTCTCTGAGCAGCAAATTAATTTTTAACTTACATGAAAATTCCCTTTTCCCGCTCTACTTTCTGCATCAATGATATGAAAGAGAAGCGGTGGAGTAAATTTTAAAAAAGCCTGATATAATCAAGGTAAAATAGAGATGTCATTTGGGCAGATGCCTCACTCATGCTGGTGTTAAATTCCAGATCACCCTATTACCAAAAGCACACAGGGCAAATGCTCAGCTTGTACAAATTAGGGGCAGTTATTTCAGCAGAGGCTGTGTAATACGGACCCAGTAGTAACTGGGAATCTTTGTTTCTCCAGCGAGGTCTGGTTGATCTTAGGTTTAGCCCAAATCCTGCAAAACATTGAAGTTCTTCAGTCGCAAGAACTTACAGGGACACTCTTAAAAACCCATTTTGCCCCACCTGTGTTTGTAGGTCTCACCTGCAGCTGCTGTAACTGATGACACTGAGTTAAACCCATTGTTTCTCTTTTTTTGGCTTATTTATATGTAGCAGAATTCTGCTTATGTGCAGTGTCACTGCTTTTCCCCTAGTTGTCTTGATCATATGACTGCTTAATTAAATATGTGCTTAATTTTGTATAACTTACTTATTCAGGAAAGTTTCTCACTTGATTAAAATTAAGCATATGAATGTTGCATATCTATGGTTCTAATTAGTTGTCTTGGCTGGTTTTTTTTTTTTTTTTGGTGTTTTTTTTTTTTTTTTTATATAAACCATGAAGGAAGCAAATAAAGACCAAGGAAAACTATATCTTCAAAAGTAGTTTGGGGCTTAGCAATGGCACCTGGCTTGGTTTTTATTTCATTGTGATTAACAAATCAAGTCAAAGCTTCCTTTAAGACTGCTTAAGGATTTAAAAGCTCCGGGGCAGAATGGAGTAACTGCTTCAAGCTTTGCTTTAAGGATTTAGAGCCCGATGCAAATCCTATTGGAGTCAATGGAAATAATTTAAGGGATTTTACTGGGCTTTGGATCAGGCCCTCATGGCAAATGAGAGCCTTAACCATGTTAAGGAGTTAATGTCCTTAGAGATGTTCTGGACCCAAAGTGGCTTAAGACCTTACAGTGTGTTTTCAGGTATCATGGTGCAATTCAGATGAGCTAAACTCTTGCTTTAAATATGCTCTTCCATGCTGGTAGCCATTGCAGGACATAGCCTTGAGGACACCTCTCAGGGCACCCCTAACTCTTTCATTTTTCTGGAGTGAGGCTTGTGTGCAGCAATGTTTCTGCCCTGCGTGTCTGAACCCCACCACCCATATCACCCACAGCTGGGCAGCTGGGGCCATGACTTTAAGATGCTTTCATGGCCCCTGCTCAGACAGGTAGTGTGGAGGATATGTTAATGTGTGTGTGAAGATAAATACACACACAGCCTGCAGGGGGAAAAGCATCAAAAGCCTTATAAATAAATCCAATTCAGTTTTCTGAGCGCCTTCACTGTTGTGAGGAGCAGCTGCTCCTTTGGGGACAGGGAGGCCGAGGCTTTATCCATAAAAACAGGTGGACGTTGTCACTGGTTTCTGCTGTTGGAGCCTTTCCCTTCAGCTGCCATCAGGCTTGAGCCCTGACTTTTGTCAGCAGTTCCTTGTTGGGAAGGCTGACACTCCGTTTCCTCTGGTACAGACTAGCGTAGACAAATTTCAACTCACTGTCTTTGCTATTCCACCACTGAAAATTTACCATATTCTCCTGATTTAATCTGATATCCTTGCAGTCTGCTTCTAGTCACAAACTAAATTATGTTTTGTGTTCTCAATGATAGGCACAGAACACAGGAGGACCCTTTTACAGCCTTTGATTACATGCCATTTCTCCCTGCCTGGGTAATTGTTGAGGAGTGAGTCAGAAAGATGTTCTGATTAATTAGATATGGTATTTTAGGATGCTTCAGTCTGGGAAAGTATGGACTAGAATCCAGACTTCCCACTTATCTGCCTTAAATACTCTGACCCTACCCTGAACTTCACACTTGCTCTATGAGTGTTTGTTTATGCTGGAATTTGCTATAGGAGGCCTTATTAACTGGTGGTCAAGATTTTATTTTTAAATGGATCGTTAACTTGTTACATACTCAAGGAGAGTGTTGATGCATCTCTGTGTAGGAATCCTTTCCTCCCATCCCTGCACCCTCCCTGTGTGCCCATAATGTGAACCTGTTTAGAGACCTTATAGATTTCCTTTCATTCACGAGAAAATAATAAAAAAAATGAAG
>VYZP01073399.1:145970-174921 GCA_013400635.1 Hypocryptadius cinnamomeus | reverse complement strand
CGGGCAGTAGAAATTAGATAACTTTGCATTTCCAGAAAGTTTTCATCCCAGTGTTTTGGAGGCCTCCTGAGATCCTTAGGAGTCTAATCAACCAGTGTGCCGAAAAATAAGGGAACTAGGCAACGGGACGGATGGATACCTGAACCAAAGGTGCCACAGGCACATTGTACCCTCTGAAGGTCTAGAATTTTCCAGTGATAATGCTAGAAAGCCTCTGACCAACTCAGGAACCACAGCTCCTGTCAAACAGTGTCCCTTCTCATCAATTAATTTGCTTAACAAGTAATGCACCAGGAGAACAAGGAGGCTATTTGAAGGACTCATGGTGGGGACAAAGGAAGGCTTGTGAACTTCCCCAGAAATGCCACTCAACCATGCAGGAAGATAAATCTGATACTGATGTTCTGGACAGAATAATGCTTCCAGCTGTTCTCAGTCTGGTTTTATCTGGTCACTGCTGAATTGTACCAGAGCTGAGCAGTTCAGTGGCACCAAAAAAATGCAAATACTACTCACAACATTGATCCTGACAAAGATTAAAATGTGTCATGGCAGGGTGATCTGCTCAGACCATCACGTCATCAGGGCAAAAGGACAAAACAGGACTGCAAGGACTGCCAAGGACATGTACAGTATTGGTTCACTAATTTCTGTGGTCCTCCTGGCTACCAGGAAATTTTGTTTCACGTTTTTCATACACTGCAAATGATTTGGAGCTGGCACTTTGGTGCTGTTTTCAGTTTGTGCAGCAGTTAAAAGTGGGGACTGGGTCCACAACTCTGCCTTACAAATAGCATCAGCACCATACTACATGGGGAATAAAAAAACCCCCTAGAACAAAACAAAGTCAAAACTGAGCTGTGCCACATGCACTGAACCTGTCAAGTTTAATCCCATAGAATGAAGGGAAGGTAAAGCCTTTGCAAGTGATGAAAGACACATTCATACCTAGGCTAGAGTTTACAGACACAAAGGAGCTAATCACACAAATGACATAAATCCTAGTCTAGACAAGGCTTTCTAAAAAGGAGTAAAAATACAGTGCCATAGCATGAAAATACAGCTTCACACCCTTCAATAACAAACACTGTAACTATTTCAGAGAAGATTTTAAGCACCAGAGGTTCGTGCTGGCTTCCCCCCTCCTTGTCAACACACCAAGAGCCCCTCAGATATGAATCTACCAAGGCCACGTCAGTTATTTAAATAAGTCATTTACAAAAAAGGTCATTTTGCATATTTGGGCTCCAACACTTTGGGACACTGCATTTGTTAGCTATTGCAGTGAAAACACGATGGTCCTCAACCATATTTTCTAGAAGTGCTGTATGGCCTCATCACCAGACCAGCCAATGCCCCTCATTCTTTCTCTCTTTGACCATCTTAACCAATTAACACATCCTAGGATGCCCCGTGTGGGAAATAACAGCAACTGTTGCACTGAGCCAGAAGAGGGAGCGTTAACAGATCAAGAAACAGGAAAAGAATGAGCACAAAGACAGAGCACTGTGTGTCCCACACAGTCACTGCCAGGAAGCCAGAGACTCCAAAATAGTCAGCCAGGGTCAAAGAAGTATCCTGAAAAGCTCCCTTCAAAAAATGTACACGCCTGTACAAAACAGCAATTTTCAAAAATCCTTGTTCACAGAAAAGTAAGGATGGGCAGCAATAAGTTTTTCCCCATGTTAAAGAAACCTCCAAACCCAGGGCCTAACAAGGTGCTATAAATGTCATCTGCTGAGAAGCAAGAAATATGGAGTTAGAGATTGCTTTGTGGGGAGATGGGTACTTCAAATCCATCCTGCCCTCTGGGAAGAAGAAATAAATTTAAATTTCTCTTGCTGGTGTTAGAGAGGCCGCTCAGCAGCCATTTCTGGCCTTAATAAACCATTTCTACCAGAGTAAGAGCAGAGACAGAGCAGGAGGAGCCCAGCCCCAAGCACCCTGAGCTTTCCAGACCAGCTGTGCTCACTGGCAGAGTGAGGAGGGGCAAGTTCTGAGGGCTTTCCCTTGCCCAGTGCCCGGACTTTTCTCCCGGACTCCTCATTTTTCCTACTCTTCAGCAAGTGTGTTGTTACCCTTCTGCAGCTCCTGCTGCCACAAAACCAGTCTTGCTGTGGGCAGTATCTTGGCACATCTTCAGATACAAGGAAAACTCCTCTTCTGACAGGCACAAGCCCCTGCAGCATCATAAGACCAAGTCCAGCAAGGGCCAGATTAAACCTGAGGTTTATTAATACCGATTTCGAGCAGAAGCTTTGCTCACTCAACAGCACTAACTTTGCCAGCCCAAGATGTGCCAGGATGAGGTTGTTCTGAAGCACAACTGTATTTGCTACAATCCCAGATCACATGCTGGTGTATTAAGATAAAAATGTCTTTGAACTTTTTAATTTATTTCCCTGGATTTCTTTTTGGTACTGATTCAATGCCAATACTAGGATCATTGTGATAAGAGAAAGCAAGTTACATTATTCTAACTGTGCAAATACAATTCCAGCTGGTTTGGAGGAATATTTTCTCTGCACTTTTAACTGCAAAGTTTTAAAATTACGACAGCACACCTGGATTTGGATCCAGTGGAAAAGTACCTACTGGGCTGCTGCTAGCTGTGCTGAGGAGCCCCTGAAATGAAAACAAACCAACCACAAATCACACTAATGGGAAGGCTGTCACTTCTGGATTCAACCCTAGGAATGAAATATAATAGGAGAAAAGAAATATTTGCTTTAGTCCCAGACACAGAAAGTAAATTATCTGCAGAGAGAATGACATTCCTCTTCTCTCCTTCATCCCAAACTAGAGATCAGGTCTATTGATGTGAATAAAAGGAAGGAGAAAAGAGAGAAAAGACAAACCCATAACACAACAGAATAGCTGTATATTCCTTGCAGACTATACATATCCATTATATCTATTAAATACATGAGACAATTAACCAGAAAATCAGACACCTCAATTTAGCTGCAAGTTTTCCACACATTCCTTGGAGAAACTGGGGTGGAGGTGTTCCATATAGAAGGCACTTTGTGAAATTATACACATAAACATCTAAGGATTGAAATATTCTCAATTTCTTGACCTACTATCTCAAGCTGGACACCTAAGAAATAAAAAGTCTCCCACCCTGGGCTTGAAGCTCCTCAGAAAGCACAGTTCCCCCTCTCCATTCCCCACCAATTCCCCACCCAGGCCACAGCAGCCAGGGCAAGGTAAAGAGCTGCCCCCACTTAGGTGCATGGCCCCTGACTTTGAAAGGTCCAGAACATATTAAATGGCAAAAAAACTATTAATAAAATCCATCACAAATATCACATCATTGGCAGTGTGGTTTCTAGATAATCTAACCCCAGGCTTGAGCCCTGTCAGGTCAAGCACTTGAACAACACACATTTAGATGCCAAAATTAACAAATTACATTAGATTAATATAATTTGAATTACATGTGGAGACTTTTTGAAATATGCATTTCTAATCCATGTACTCAAATAGGATGTGGGACTTTCCTAAAAGTTTTGCTTCCAAGTGGCAGCTGAGCAGTGAAAAACCCAGCTTTGACACACTTGTTAGTTCAGTGGTTAGAAAAGAATAGCTGTGTAGTCAGATCTCACAGCCTTCTGAAGAATATATTCCAGTCATCCAGAGCTCTTGTATCTGGCAAATCTTCAATATCACATACTTGCTGACTATCCTAGTGTGCTCCAGGATAATGCTGAATTATGAACCCAGCCCTTTGCACAAAGTGTTCCCGTATTCTTTCCAAAAGACTTCCCTCCTCCACCCAGAAAGTTAAAAAACCAATTCAAGCCCCGCTGTGGAAATACAAAGTTTGTGTTTTAGCTAAGAGGAGTGTAAAGCAGGGAGAACAGAATTTCATAGAGAAAAAAGGGATAAACCAGCAGCTCTGATGAGAAATTAGAGCAAGGAGGGTGCTGAGGCTACATGGGGAAAAAAAAAAAGCTGTGTCTCTCATCCTTTCCATACAAAGAATTGAGAGTGAAATGCTCAGGAAATGACAGTTTCAGGCAGAGTGACAAATGCTATGCCCCAAAATGCAACCTCAAGCCATACCCACACGGAATATGCCTACTCCTGGCATATGACAGGCATCAGGATATCCATGACAGGTAAAAGGGTCCCATTCTGCAGGTCTCTTAATTTCAAGGTGGAGCCACAGTAAATCCATTGTTACAACTCATGCCACACTCCACTGGTTTCTGATCTATTCCCATTCCTGTCTCTCCACTACCTTTTATGATTGCTAAATTCACAAAGGTAATCTTAAAGAAAATCAAACACCCTTTTCAGATTATTTCCTGTGATTTGTTTCTGAATAAAGATACTTGACAGAATCTTCAAGCTTAGCAATTCCAGTTAAGCCCTTAATTCCAAGTATAGAAACTTAAATTCAGATATCCACATACCTGAGTCATTGCTAAACATTGTTAAGAGACCCTTATTTTTAATGAGAGCAAAGCCCTGTGATTTGAGGACATCTGAGCACTACAGCCTAAAGTCAATACCAAACTCTGCAACTGAACAAAATAAACCCTTTCTTGTTTTATATAGAGCTGGCAGGTTAGAAATTCCGGCCAAACATTCCCTCAAGTTTCTGTGATGAGTCACACCAAACACCGGTTACCTTCATGGCAACAAGTTTTCATGCAAGTAATGGAAGGTAAAAACGAAAGCACTAGAAAAAAAATCACAAATCCACAGTATTAACACAAGACATGTATCCACACTTAATGTTAACTAGACATATCAGGTTTTACACCGTATTAAAGACCATACCTAGACAGGCAGAAGTGAGGTTTGTTTTGTGTACAGGTATGTCCAGGTTCAGATATACAATAGGTTATCTTCCATTTTCAGGAACAAGTTGATCTGCTATAAGTCAAATGCTAATATCAATGTACTCACAAGGAACCACACAAAGCCCCCAGACAAGGAGGATCAAGTATTCTATTAGAAAGGTGACTTATTACTTGGCATTTCTTGAAGTTTTGAAGCCATTACTAGACTAGAACCACATGCCAGTTTTGAGACACACCTTACAGTCTGCCTCTGTCTACTGGCATTTGAAGACTTGGTTGTTAGAATTAAAAATTCCATTCCCCTTTTTCCCAAGACTCTCTAAAAGGTCTACTGCTCCTATATTTTTCTTTTTCCTTAGGTCTGGATTATCCAGGTCTGGGTCTATTTTATTTCAAACCTTTATCCCCTCTGTGATCTGAAGAGACTATCCCTCCTTCCTCAAGAAGGAGTTTTCACAGATTTTATCAAAGCAGCTAAAATATTTTTAGAAAATAAGAATACCTAGTTTAGCTCTGAGAAAGCACACCTTCAGCTATTTCAAAGTATTTCTGAAGAGGAAATTATTCCCCCCTGCATCAGTTATACTAATTATTAACATCTTTCCCCCTCTGTATTATAGTTGTGCACAGTATAAATATAATTTCAAATTAGTAGCAAACTGAACAAGATGACTTCTTAAACCCAAACTGTGTCAATGCAAAAATAACCAAAATAACTATGCTTATTTACAACCTCTTTAACTTCTCATGTGGTGATTTATTTCAGAAAATATTACAAGATTTAAGATAAGAAAATAAACAGAACTTCAGACTTAGAGAATGCAAGGCTGCCTCCTTGCAAAAGTGAAAAAATTCCAAAAATGCACATACTATTTCTAAGGATGCTTGTCACAGACATATTTTATGAAAAATCCTATTGCCAGGATTTTTCCCCTGAGAGGCTGAGGAGCCTCAAGAAATAAATGTAAACAATAATTATCTGCTGCTGTGGAATGCAACTGTGCCTGAACAGGTGCTTGTTCAATTGGTCCATGTGGATTGTTTCTACTTGATGACCAATCATGGTCCAGCTGTGTGGACTCTGTGAGAGTCACAGGATTTTGTTATCCATTCCTTTTCTATTCTTGCTAGCCTTCTGATGGATCTTTTCTCACTATCCTTTTTACTACAGTTTTAATATAGTATTTTAATATAATATATATCATAATATAATAAACCAGCCTTCTGAAACATGGAGTTGGGATTCCTGTCTCTTCACCCGTCCTCAAGAGCCCCAAGGGTTCCACTGCAACAGGATGCTTTCAGCCCTTACTTCATTTGATAGCTATAAAAGGGATGATCTTCAACTATGCCTTATCTTGACCCTTGTTTTTATCCACCAGTTTCATCAGAGGTTTAATCAAAGGAGGTTGTGGCACTGCAGTTATTAGTGCCAAATTTAAACCCACCTATGAGTTCACCAAACAATCAAAAGTCCAATAGTTTTACTCCTCAATAAGAAAGTTTCAACATGCTATGCCAGCATAGAATATAAGTAGAGCAATAGCCTTTACAGGAAGACTTTCAGTTTAACACAACTCAAGCTGAAGTTGAGAGAGGAAGAAATACAATGCCAAAGCTTTAAAAACATCCCTTAGTCTCTGAAAACCTTCCCATGAAAACAAACCTTCCTGAGGGATACCACAGGGTATGTGCAGTCCCAGCTCCCTTCAAGAGGGTTTAACTAATCATCAGTTAATTAACAGTGATTTGGAGCACTAAGAAGTGGGAATCTTGTTCCCAAGCAGTTCCTTCTTGAATATCATGCTTAGTTGCTGGATTTAATGAAAATACACTCACTGACTGAACACTGAGCAATCAGCTCAAATATGGTGTGACTTCCCTTGTCTAAACTGAATCACAACATGCAAAGTTTCCCCATCTTGGCTTTTACACCTTTTACCTATTCTAAAGAGCAGCCCCAGTACATGATGTATACCTTTTCCATGCTATTTGCTGAACTCTTAAGATTTTTTCCAGGAAGGGTGGGAGTTGTTTCCATTTTACAATATTTGAAACTCACAGATTGACTGTAGCAGCCTTATTTCTCACTTCTGCTCTGGAAGACACAGACTGGTTTGCCTCAAGCAAGTTTTGATGATCTGTGCTTCTCTGTTTCCATCACTGAAATAAAAAAATAAATGCCCAAGGAAGCACAGGCAGCAAAAGAATCAAAGCAGATGGATTTCAGCTGGCAAGATCACATCCATCACCTGTACAAAGTCTCCTGCAAGAGCTTCCCAGCTGATTTACATTTGACAACAGCAACTGTGATTGCTCAAAGGCTCCGAAGTGCTGAGAGCAGCGAAGCTATCATGCTTTTCATAGCAGCTAGCGCTAAATAAATTACATAACATGTTGCATATACTCACTGGAGGCCGGCCCACTACACTTTGCCCTCCACTCTGACAGCATTAGAAACAAACAAATGTAAAGATGGCAACGCTGTATGACATTGGCATTATTCACCAAAGCTTGAGAGGATACTCAAGTACCTCCAGGTAATTTCAGAGATGAATGCTCACCTGTGCTTTAAAAGATGGGCCCACAAAAAGCACACTTTGTCAGCTGATTTTCAGCATGTAAAATAGGTGAGATGGTTAGAAGCCTCCTTTCATTAAAAGATAAGCTGCAGCCCAACACCAATTAAAGCTCTGTTAACAGTTTTCTTATGGATAATAACAGGCCTCCTGTGACACCAGCTGGGATGACCCATCCACTGTGGTCTAAACAGCAGTTCCCACCTGAAAACCCTGGACATCATTCCAGGTCTGCAAGAAAAATTTTATGAAGTAAAAAAAGAGATCCTGGTAGAAAGGGGAAGTGATTTTTCACAGGCTTCCCAAGCTATGGAGCAATCTGTGGTGTGATCAGCAGGAAATGACCAGAGATCTCACGAGGACGCAAAAAGTCTGTAATCAGAAATATCTGGAAACCCTATTCTTGCTCATTTGACCATCTCAGAGAAGCTGTTAAAGTCAATGACCTCACTAGAATGGCAAAAAATAGTTCATTTTGAAATATAGTTCCATACCACTTTTTTTTCTCAGAGACCTCACATGACATCTTAAGAACTGACAGCTTCAAAGGAACAATATTCAATACTGCAACTTCTATTCAGCAATATTTCCTCCTCAGTTCTCAAAACAGTTAGAAGAAATTGAAGGGAGAAAAGGAAAACCACCAAGAAGAATTTAAGAACTGAATTGGAGTGGGGAGGGTAAGGAATAAGAAAGAAAAGTCAACAGAATAAAACACAAAGTTCAATCCTACAAGTAGCTATTTTTTAATCCACACACTTTAGGCCATTCATAGCTGCTTTAATTACCAAAGAGTGAAATACAGGCTTAAAACCAAATCCATGTTTGGAAAATGAAGTTGAAAACAAACCCAGAAAGCAAAATCAACGTTATCTAGTCCAACATTATTAGACCTGTGTTGGAATATACGTTTAGATCAGCTCCCTCAGATGAGTGCTAGTTCAGAATTAAAAATTATTTTACTTCACCTGCAAGTGCTGTGTGGTTACCCAGAAATAAAATCCTCTCCCTGGCAGACAGGGAGGAGGTTATTCTGTGATAGCTTATCTAAAATAGCCACTAAATAATTAAGTCCTGCTAATTTTCAACGAGAACAGAGATTAAGGAGCTTTTTTGTGTACCAAAACAGATCCTAATATTAAACCATTACTGCTAAAATTGAAAAGCATCTAGTGATTTTTTTTTTTTTTTTAAATTTTCATGTATGACTTTTTGGGGTTTTGGATAATATTTTAGTTCTTGGCATTTGCATAAAGAAAGCTTATTTTCATTCTAAGAGGACAGGAAGAAAAATGTCCCGAAACACTTTTGGATAACTGAAAAACTGGGGGAAACATTCCCCCTTTCTCCATTGTTGAACACCATTACTTTTCCTGCTTTCCTAAATTGACTGAAAGGTAACTCCCCAGCATTTCAAAGCTCAGTTCCATAACTAATGTTTCTAGCTAGGTATTAAAAATATTTATACTTATACACACAAAAGGATTTATAATACAGTTAATTGAGACTCTGCCAGAGTGTTCAGATTATTTTGCACCAGAAATTTAAATTGTAAAATTCTTAATGGAACCATGAATCTGATTAAAAATAATATCTTGACAATTTCCTAGTCATCCACCTGACAGCACTGGGAAGAACAGCTGAGAACCCCCCTAACCTGTGCTCTATGGATCCATGAAACTGGGACCGCCAGCAGAATTTGAGGAAAACACCTGGAAATCCACCTCCATCTGGACCAGAACAAAGACCAGAAATATTTTCATATTTGGGACTATTGTTACTAATCACACTTAGGAGGCATGTGGACAGCGCCCTTAATACCATGCTTTAATTTTTGGTTAGCCCTGAAGTGCTCAGACAGATGGTTGTTGTATGTCCCTTACAAATGAAATACTCTATTCTATTATATTCCTTTGAAGAGGGAAATAAAAGCATCTAGAGAGACTATTAAGACTGTTACCTGTTGCTTTCTTGGCTGTCAGACACAAACCTAAAGCCATCTCACTCTTTTCTGATGCTGCCTGCATTTCTGTCTCGCATGTGCTAGAGAAGCCAGGATTATTTTTCCACAACAGTCATAGCTGAGCCTCACATACCTGATTTTTAATCTGCCACCTAGAAAGGTTTGCCCCAAGTCCCCACACACATCACAGTGCTGTATAGTGGCAAGAGAGATGTGTTACATCACGGGGCCCTGTGCACAAGAACCTGCCTAACCTGCCAGCACCTCCCTCGACAGCAGCCACAGCCTGTGGCCCCACTCCTGTCCCCCGCTCCTAAAATAACTTCACCAACACAGAAAGGTCTGACGCATGCAAACATCAACATAGCAGTTAGATGAATCATCCTTGGAACTGCACAAGTGTTACAGCCATGATGTCCAAAGGGGCATTTTGCAATATTCCAGAGTCACAGCATTTGTTTGCGAAAGCTTTGGTCCCCCGTCCTCCAGTCACGAGCCTGCTCTTACACTGAAACCAGGTACAAGTACTGCTATCTGTAGCATGAGGGGCTGAAATGGTAATTTAACTTGAAGTTAAACCATGGGCTACACTTCCAGTGATGTCAAACTGCTGCAGTGAAAAATTAAGGGGCATCTAGACTATTTTTTGGATTTCACAACAATTAAAAAAGCAAGTGTGTTTCCTTCTTCCTAAGTAATGATGACGTATTCCACATCCCAGAATGGGCCAGGCTGGAAGGGACCACAGTGACTCATCTGGCCCCACCTCCCTGCTCCAGCAAGGCCAATCCAGAGCACAGGGCACAGGATTGTGTCCAGAGGGGTCTGGAATATCTCCAGTGAGGAGACTCCACACTCCACTCTCTGGACAATCTGTTCAGGGCTCAGACACTGCACCGAGAAGAAGTTCTGCCTCCTGTCCAGGTGGAACTTCCTGGACATCAATTCCTGTCCATTCCCTCTTGTCCTACGGCCCAGCACCACCAAGCAGAGCCTGGTTCCATCCTTTCATCACCCTTCCTTCCTGAAGGAATCTACTTTCATCATTGGTAATAGTAAGGATGTCTGAATTATTTTGAATGGATGCTTTGTGGAATTTTTGGAATTTTTGCTTTTTATCCCATGCATCAAAATGTGAAAGTTATAACTGATTACAAAGCAATTTCATAAAGGTTCTTAAGTTCACATTGAGATTTTCCAGTAAAATGATAACTGGTTATGAAACAATTTTGTATGGGTTCCTAAGTTCATATTGAGATTTTCCAGTTGCTCTCCTGACATTATCACTACTCATGCATCATACACAAATGTCTTATGTCAAATATTTGCAAGGATGTGCCCAAATCTCTTCTAAACTTCTTTAAATCTCAGTTAAAAAAACCCAAAAAGTGTTTTAAAAACAAGGAAAATTAAGAAGTCTGGCTTTGGGTTTTCACTTCCAGATACACCTCCAGTTATAGCAGAAGACCTAATTTTTAGTGAAATGCCCCAGGGCTTTGTGGTTTCTTCAAAGCATTTCTCTCGTGGCAGAAAGCAGACACACTTCCAGGATGCACAGATTTACTCCCAGCATGAGTTCTTCCAGAATCTATCTGCTATGGATACCAAACACCAAACACATTTCTACCAGCACTGGAAAAAAGGCCAGTGCCTTCCACGCAGTGTTATCAGCATAAGTGACCCTGTGAGTCATTTTTGCAGTGACTCATTCCATTCTGCAATGGAATGTCAGTCTCGACTCTCCAGCTTCAAGATCAGCCTCTCCCTCATAGCTCCAGATGTGGAAGGAACCACTCACCCATCACCATTCCAAAATATTGCTGTGTTGAAATAAACCAAAGTACCTCAAAATTTGTTTGGAAAGGTGAGACCAGAAGTAAGGCACTTCATGTTGTGTTCCATGGACGAGCTCAAGAGTTTAGGATGACCCAGATGACATCAGCATAGGGTCTGTTACTTCCTATTTCCTCTTTCCTCTCAAAATCCATCCCAACTCCCTGACAGCAGAGAAGTGATGTGTTTGTACAGCCCCACCCTTCACCAGACAGACAGATTCAGCCCAGCATCACAGACACTGCTAAAAAAACAATCACTGAAGCTAAAAAGCAAGCAAAACAACCTTTAGGTTTTTTTCTCTTGTGTCTGGCTTGTACAGTCAGAGATGTTATTTCTCTACAAAGAACAAAATATTGTTATTATATTTCTCCTTTAACCAACACTCAAGAAATCTGTTAATCCGTGTCCTTTGGCGGGGAAAGCTTTGTACTTTATCTCTCTGCAGCTCCAACCATTTATGCCTGGCTTTTTAAGGGAGTTGAAACCTTTTAAAAGACTTGGAATTGTTTATGCAAAGAAGGCTAAAGGCCTCAAGCCAGCTGACACTAGTCTTCCCACATGTTCTAAAGGTAGTGATATGGGGAAGACAGGTCAAGGAGGCAAGAAATGCTGCAGTTCTTACCAGAGAATCCCACCATACTTTAATACAGTCAGGAGAGAAACCCCTACTCTCCTTTGCCTTCCTATATTAATCAAAGGATCGGGGTCCTTTGGATTGTGCAGTCTGAGGAGAAAATCTTTCCTGGTGAGAAGCAAATGCTTCTCCTCTTCACTATTGGCCCAAACAAGACATTCAGTTTCACATTTAAACAGGATATAAGAACTCAGCCTACCTGTAGAGAAAAGCTCTACAGATAGTTAGTGCTGTGTCTAGATTATTAAAAGTGTAAATTTAAAAGTGTTCTGGTAAACTCTGATTTCTTTTTATCAGCAATATCCTGAATTTGCTTTTCTTTGTGCCAGTAGGACAAAATAACACTTTAACCACCGAGGGCAATTTTAAGTGCAGATAATAAATATTTCATGCAAAATGCCTATTATCCCATGCAAATACAAAGTTTCAAAATAATAAATCAGTTTGAAGTACTTCTACAAGGGTCATGAATTTCCATTAGTGATTTCTATTACGCAAAAATTCAGTCGATTGCTATCTCATACCACTAGTCAGAGAAATTCAGGTGTGGTCAGAGAATTGCATCTACCAGATCATCACACCTTGGAAGAGTGAAACATAAATGTTCTCTCCAGATCCTTTGTATGGAATAAAAAAAAAAAAAAAATAGCCACAGCATTATTTTCTGTCCATATTCTCGAGAATACTAAAGATGTACAAACGCGTTTCACTTCCTCATAACTTAATTTGCGAAGTGAATGGGGAGTGTTTAATTTCTTACAAACTCACTGGAGGTTTTTATTGAACAGATCCATTTCTTGCCTCTGATCAAAAGGTTACTGCCCATGAATTTTAATGAGAATTGCTTTAATGCAGTATAAGCATAAAAAGCTTAATAATACAAAAGTAGGAGGGGATTTATCCAAAGTTCTTCTGTGATCCTTAATTTTAAAAACTTAAGGGAAGCCATATTACTGATGCTAACTAACAGCATAAATTCTTAATGGCAAAGTGACAAACGAAAACCAACCCAAAAGTCACACAGAAAACCGGTCTGAGCTCAAGACTGAGACACAGGACCTCCCCTAGCTCAGTTTCCAGTTACCATGAGAGTTTAGTCACATGCATTTGTTAATTCCATCCTTGCTGGATCTATATTGTTGTGGCCAGCCTCCATCCCTCTGCTTCCCTTTATTATATAGGAAAGGTATTCCTGTTTTGTAACCTGCTCTGGGAAGCAGCTGCCCAAGCCAGCGTCTCCCCCTCCATATTACCTCTGGAATGTGCTGCATCTTATAATTTATTTTGGCAACAAAAACTCCAATATGTTTTTATTTACATTTCAACATGTCTTTTCTGTTTTTACTGTTCTGCTTGGGTGTTTTTTTGACTCTTGATACCTGATTAATTTCTAATCCCACAGTATGAAATTAAGGTACAAGTCCTCAGTTTTCATCCCTGAGCTAAAAGGCTCAGAAGCTGAGTGCTGAATGCCCTGTTACAATGAAAGGGAAATTCTTAGTTGAAATTTAACATGTTTTTTCTCACAACTGGGGTGACCTAAGGGCATGTGCGCAAACAGTTACCATGGATCAACTGGCGGGCTGAAACTTATCCCACCTTATTTTTCTAAAGTGGATGTTTGTAACTTCATACAGAGACATATTTGAAAGATTAAAGGAATTAAACTATGCTCTACGTTTATCTTGTATGAGAAAACACCCATTTAAGCTAGACTGATGCATTCGTTTTAAACTAAACATCCAGCAGAGGCCACAAAGGTGATGAGAGTTCTGGAGCATCTCTGTGGGAGCTACACCTGATTAATTGAGGAATCAGAAAGGGGATCTCATTAACGCATATAAATATCTCAAAGCAGGTGTCAAGAGGATGGTGCCAGACTCTCTTCTGTGGTGCCCAGCGACAGGACAGGGAGCAATGGCCATGAACTAAAACAAAAAGTTTCACCACAACACCACAAGAATTTCTATGGCAGAGCACTGCAACGGGCTGCCCAGGGAGGTTGTGTGGATTCTCCCCCTCTGGAGACTTTCCAAACCCACCTGGAAACAGTCCTGTGACACCTGCTCTTGGTGACCCTGCCTCGGCAGGGGGGTTGGACTGGATGATCTCCAGAGGTCCCTTCCAATCCCAAGGATTCCGAGATCTATGCAAGAGCAGGTCGGGTTGGGGTGGGGGGGGGTTGATTAGATATTAGGACGAAGTTTTTCACCCAGAGGGTGGTCGGGCACTGAACAGGCTCTCCAGGGAAGCGGTCACAACCCCAACCCTGCCAGAGCTCCAGGAGCGTTTGGACAACGCTCCAGGCACAGGGTGGGATTGCTGAGGCGCCGTACAGGGCCGGGAGCGGGACTCTGACGCTCCCCGTGCTTCCCCTCCATGCCGGGACACTCCGACCCCAAGGATGGCCCTGCCCGGCCCCGTGTGGCGCTGCTGGAGCGCTGGGAGCCCGCCCGGCCTGGGGCGGAGCGGGGCGGCCGCAGGTGGGGGGCGCGGCCGGGGGCGGCCCCGGAGGCGGGCGGGAGAGTCCCCGAGGCACCCGGGCAGGGCCGCATTTAAGGAGCGGCGTCGGAGCGCGGGAGCCTGGTTACCGGGTCTGCAGTCGCCACCATGCCCGTCAAAGGAGGCACCAAGTGCATCAAGTACCTGCTCTTCGGCTTCAACTTCATTTTCTGGGTGAGGCGCCCCGGGCTGTGTCCCCCGCGCTGCCCGGCGGGGAGCCCGCGGGACCGGGATGGAGGGGAGGGGAAGCGCCGGGAGCCGCGTTGTGTTTGCTTTTCTGATGCGTGGTTTTGGCTGTTTTGTCCACTTGCTGCCTCCCGGAAGGAGAGGGGCGTGTGCCCGGGTGCTCACCGCTTTATTTTTCACGTTTTTGGGGTTTTATCGTAAGGCGGGTTGAGGGCGCTGCCAGGCGGGGAGGGGGTGCTGGGTTTGTGGATAGCCCGCCCCCACTGAGCATCCCCCAGCACTTCACACAATCCTCGCCCTAAAACTCTGTGTGCAGGTCGGGCTCCCCGCTGGCTTTCCCGGTGCCGGGGCTGTGCTCGTGGTGAGCCGGTTCCTCGCAAGCCTGGAGTTGTGGAGTGTGTGAACTCCTCGTGTTGGTGGGAGCTGTGGCTTCCCTTCGGGTTTAATCTCTCGGAGCAGACCGGCACCCCTTGAGATCACGTCTCCGATGTGCTTCCTGGCCCCAATACGCCTTGGCCAGGCAGCGTGAGGAAGCATGGCTGAGCCGAGAGGTTGCGGCTGTCTTCGAGCACTTGGGGCGTGGGCACCTGGAAAAGTAATACGGGAGCTGCTTGTGTGCCTGATGGATAGGAGCAAAGTATATGGTTCAAAAAGCTGGGGTTTCTCTGGGCTGTTTGCGACAGTGGCGAAGTGCGTGTGTGGCTGTGATGTGGAGGGATGAAGTTGGCGCTGCGGGAAGAAGCCGCGTCTGGAGTCAGTCGCAGCACTGCCCGTGGGACGAGTGGAAGTTGCCGTGTTAACAGGTGAAGTGCTCGATGTCGAAACGGGTTGCAGCAGAGTTGAGAATACACAGCTGGGCTGCAGTTGAAGGACATTGTGCAGAACTTGACCCAGGAAAGCGTGTGTTGCCACCCGAGACTCGCCAGACCGTGAGCAGGGCTGTCGCATTTGCAGGGTTAGAGCTGATCAGAAGGAAAAGCCTAATAAAGCACTGCCTGAAACTTACAGTCAGTGAGTTTCTAAACTTCTTGTTAAAAGAGACTCGAGTACTCCTTGTTTGCCTTGTGCTTGTTTTGTTTGTTTATTTCAAAGCTGCAGACTTTCTGCAGAGTATTTTATGGGACAAAAATTCTTGTGGCAAAGGCATTGCCTCAAAGAAGCTCTTAGCCTGAGCTTCACCACCTTGTTGTCTGGGGGTAGGCTGAGAATCGGGAGAGGGGTTTTGTTTAGCTCGGGATGTAGCTGTTGCTTGGGAGTCTCATGGTAATAAAGTGCTGAGGCTTTACTCCTACCTTTAGGGATGCTCAGGAATACAGAATTGTACTGGTGACAGAGTGGATGGAAGAAGAGTGGTGCTGCTGCCCAGAGGAGCTGAGAGATGGTGGCTTTTCAAGTTGGCTTCTTGAGGCTGGCAGTATGCAGCTAGGATGTGGGAAAGAGAAGAGGAAGAAAAAAGAATTAAAGGGAGATAAATAAATGCATCTTGGAGATCACAGTAAGTGTCTGAGGGCCCCAAGAGACAGTGAAATGCAAGCAGCTTGGCTCAGCTAGAGATAAGTTTGTGTTTGACCAGCTGGAGTGGTCCTTGGCTCGTGGGGACCACCACATGTCATTGTGGCCTGCTGAAAACAGTTGGAGGGGCACTTAGTGTTAGCAAACTTTGTGTTCTCTATGGGGAAATAAAGTAGCCGTATCTTGGGTTATTCCACACTGAACAGCATAAAAAGAAAGGTGTTCTGGGTCTGCCAGCATTAAAAGGCAAGAACCACCCTAATAAGAAAAAAGGCTTTAATTTTTTTTTATGGCTTTGGAGATGTGAAAAGTCTGTGAAGTAATTGGAAGTATGTTGACAAAACTTGTTGTGCCCAAGTGCAATTCTGTACCTCCTTTTTTCTGAAATAAGTTTCCTCAGAAGGATAGGTCAGGAATTTCAGTGGTCTGCACAAACCTGCAGATGTCTGTGGTTGCCACGTTAGGTGAAATATATTTGCTTTCATCAGAGGCTTGAACAAGGGTAAGAGGAAGCAAAAACGCTCAAACAGCTTGGTAAAGGAAGTTATTGAAATAAAAAGAGAAACTGTCAAAGTTGAAGCTGTATCCAAAGGAAGGAGATAAAGGTTCATAAATGCTGGTGAGCCTAATAAAATAACAATAACGTTAGCCGAAGGAAAGCTTTAGGAGTAATTTGCAAAAGCGAATCCAAGTAACATAGCCCTCTTCAGACACATGATGAAAAGGGAGTTTCTCAGGGAGTCCTTCCAGGCAGTAATAGCTCCAGGTATAAAAGTTTTGGGAGCCATGTTCAGCAGGACTTTATTTTACTGGGGAAGATTTTAACAGAGTTATGTGCCATAACCTGTCTTTGACTCTGAATTCTGCACAGGCTTGAGCTGACCTCTTGATGCAAAGGAGGTGAAACAGGAGGAGCAGCAAATGTTTTATTAACAATTCTTCAAGGTCACAAAACACTTCAGAACTCTTAAGTGAGTTGTGATTAGGTAACTCCCCCTGCTCACCATCCCTTCTCTGTGCTGGAGGGCTGGAATGCAGCAAATTGGAGGCTGGGTTTTTGCTTTATGGTAGTCTGGGATACCCAGAGAGTAGCACATATGGAGTATCTGGAAAGAGCCTAGGAGAAGATTTTTTAAAAGCTGGTGAACATGTATAGGAGGGACATTTGCTACTGCAAGGGGAAGTCAGGCTTCATGAAGCTGCTGCCTTGGAGCCTTTAAAAGCCTGAATGTTGGAGAAGGCAAGAACTGGTTTGTGTTGGTTCACTTGTTCGATGTCTCCTGGAAATCTCAGGCCTCTCGTCAAAACCAGGCAGTCCTGGAGTAAGATCCTGGCAAGAATGAGATGGCTGTTGGAGTGGAGGCAGGGCTGTGGTGAGGTGTGGTTCTGCTGTTGCAGAGAGAAGCAGTGGTGCTGGTACAAACTCTGTGGTGGTCAATATAGCCCCACCTCATCTGGAGGAGCACAGGGGGTACTGCTGGGGTGCTGGCTGGCGCCCATTGTCCACGGTGATGGAGGTGATGGCTGTCTGCTGACACAGCAGGGTGAGACTCTTGCCAAAGGCAGGCAGCAGGTAATTCCCATGGGAGGCACCAGCAGGAAGCTGCCTGGAGATAGGAACTAAATGATTCAGGGGCAGCTGCTGCCATGGAGCAGTGAAGCCTTGGGAGAAAAGAATCTATGATGGCTTTACAAAAGCACCAGATGAGTGCTCAGTGTCAACAGAGCAAAACCAGCTTCAGAAATGAAGGACTGAGAAAAGATGGAATATGGTGTGTAAGGCTCCCAAAATCCATGGCATGCTGGTGTTCCGCAGTGCTGCAGGCTTCTCTGGTCATCTGCCTGTCTTGAGAGGATCATAGTGGAACTTGGTAATGTTTGGGAAAGAAAGAGGAGGGTTTCTGTCATCAGCAACTCTATCTCTAGCATGGAAATGTGGTAGTGATCCTTAGAAGCATGATTTCCCAGGCAGTAGGTAGGGCCTGACTGTGTTGAAAGAGGCAGTGAGCAAGAGCTATGGGATATTAAGCCAGGAAAGAGGACATTTTCAGAAGAAAAGTGTCACTGTGAGGACAGTGGTGATACTTTCTCCTCAGCAGATGTTGAGGAATAGGTTGCTCCAGGGATACCTGGCTAATCACAGATTGAATTAGGTTGAAGATTGTACCTTTAAGATCATCTAGTCCAACCTGCTAACATAGAGTTCAGCAGCCTTTTGTTAATTTTTCTTCTCTCAAGGTGCTGTGTCTTGGCACAATCTGTAAGTGCTCGACAAGTAGCCCAGGAGGCTGGTCCTGGGAAACAGCACCTTCTGTTCTCTTAACCCTTCCTGAGGCTCTTGTGCTTCATTGATCTGATGGCCTTTCTCCAGCTGGGAAGGCTGGGCACTAACATTGTATTCTCTGTAACTTTTGGGGCTTCAGAGTTTGGCTTAAAACATGCTTGTGGCCTAAATGGAAGGAAGGGGACATCTTTGGACATTTGCACCAGGTCCAGTTAAGCATGGATCTGTAAGTTTTGGGGTTCAGTCCCCCCTCTGAGGTGTAGAAATTAGGGATGCCTGTGTTTCCTCTTGGGATGGAGTGTGCAACAGGCACCAGCCTCCTTGCTGCTGTTGTGCTCTCCTTGCTGGGGCTGGTGTTCTGCCACCCAGGTTCACTAACAGCTCTGCTGTCTTGGCATGGCCAGTGCTGGCCCTGGCATCCCTAACAGTCTGCTTTCTAATAATACCAGTTTGGGGGCTGTTTTGGGGTGTGGGAGGGAGGTGTCAAGCCTGATACAGAACTAATTTTTTTTTTCCGCCAGGCTGGCTTGAGCTTGGCAAGAAGTCAACAGAAACAGCACATTTTGTTCCTTAAACCTGAGCAGTGGAGTGGTCTTAGCAAAGTTGCCTTGGACCAACCTTAGTGTGAGCAATGCTGGATTGCCTTGATTTGTGTAATGAATGACTGCCTTTAGCTGTGCTCCCTTAACTCCCTGTGTTTGCTCAGGCTTGTTGGTCCTGGTGATGAAGTCTTTTCCTAGGAAGACTGTGGGCCTCTGAGCAACTTGGATCACACCAGGCAAGTGCCTGCCTGTTCTCCCACTGGCTTCCTGCTGCTGAACAAAAGCAAGGCCTTGCATTGGTAAACTTAAATGTTGGGTTTTCCCCTTGTAGATTTGTGGAATATGAAGACATCTGCTGCTAGTATTTATGGTTTAATGTATTTTAGGCAAGCAAGTGCTGTAGCACAGAGGCAGAGTTAATGTTGAAGTTTTGAGCAGCCATTTTCTTGCTCCTTTCCACTATTGGGCAGCTCTCTTGTCCTGACTTCCCACTCTCCAGAGCTCTGTGTGTTTTATGAATAAATGCATTTGTGTGTGGTAGTGCCTGCTAAAGTAAGATGAGCAGAATTAGACCTGGAGAGCCCTTCCGTAGCTTGAAGATACCTGTGACTTTGTTCTGTGCCATAATCTCAGCTGCTTTTGCGCACCAAGAACAGCAATTCAGAGGGTCTTTCCTCCTCCAGCAGAGGACTTACAGGATGGGTCGGGAAATATGCACGTGTCTGTTAGTATGTGTATGTGTAGGCACATATGAAAAACCCAGAAATTAGTTGCTCTTGCTTTCTGTAATGAACTGATGCAGTTGCTGGCTACAGTGTGAGAATCTAATGCTACTTGGGCTCAGCTCAGTGTATATTGACTCTGGTAAGTTCTGTGGAGTCAGGAATGGAGTTTGGAGTATGTTGCCTTGAGAAATCTGATGTGAAGCTACTTAGAGTTCCAGCAGTCCTGGATCCTGTTTGCAATTCTAATTGCAAATATAGTAGACTGGCTTCTGAATAGGAACTTGTATGAAATGGGCACTAGTCTTGGCAGTGGTTCAGGAATTTTGTAATGCTGCTCCTACTGTACTGGAGCACCATTTTATTACAAAAAGTGCTGTGGCAGTAACACAGGCCACAACATTCTTGAAACTAGCTAAGCAGAAAGAAAATACTTCCTTTCCAATCCACTGTTTTCTAAACTAGTTTGAAAATAGCTGCAGTTTCTTGTATAACTGCAAGCCCCCATAGCACAAGTGTTAGGGGAGCTGTTTTGAAACTCTGAAAACCTGTGCTGTTGTGGTTAACACTAATTCTGTAATTGAGAGTCTAGAGTGATGAGCCTCACTTGTAGTTACTGTTTATGGGGTTTTATTTATGGAGTATCAGCCAGTAAAAGGACAGAAACAGTTCATTACTACTCATAATGTTCTCAATTTCTTTTGCCTGTGCTTTGCAACGTTACAGATCTGGTCCTGGCTTTCTTAGTTCAGTCTGAAACAGTGAGAAGTAAATTCTTATGCAGTCAGATTTTTAGCTAAAAGTTTAAGTGTTTATGAAGTGAAGATGGTGACTTTTTGATGTCTTCTTGTCACATCCTGGTGTAAACCTATATATGGAACAGTAGTGTTGAGCCTGACATACCTTCTTGCTTGAAGAAAAAAAAAAAAGTGTTCTGTTAGGTACCATACTTAGCTGACAACACTGAAAGTAGTATTTCTTTTTGACTGACTTCTTTATTTTCACGTAATGACTTCACCTTCTGCTGGAGCTTGGTAGAAGTTGTATGTAAACTTGGCCTAAAGGTGTCAAAATGGCAAGACCCACTTTTCTTCCTTTTTTTTTTTTTCAAGGGTGTTTTTTTACAGGCTTTGAGCCACTTATCAAGCATTCTTGAACTGTCTGATTTCTTCCCCTGTCCCTGCGTTCACCCTGTGGAAGTGGAGGAAGGGCTAGGGGAGGGTGTCTCCTTCTCAAAGCTTTGTCTGCTGGGACAGACAAAGGACTGTCTAAGGACTTGGTAAGTGCTTGGACCTTGAGCTCCTTGAGAAGTGATTCTGCCTATGGAAAGATGAGATGCTCTAGGATGTCCGAGGCAAGTGGGTTGCTTGTCCCTTGTCAGGGTGATTGTTGCTTGTCCCTTGTCAGGGTGATTGTTTCTTAACAAGGGAACAAGGTCAGAAGGGACCGAACAAAATGGTCCTTGCAAAATTGTGGTTAAATCCAAAATAAACTTCCCAGCTTTCCAAAATAGTGTCACACATTGTGCTGCTATGGGATGTGTTAACACAGTTGGTGGTTTGGGGTTTTTTTTTGTTTAAACCTCAAGGTTTTAAGGTGTTTATGGCATTGTCATTAAATCTAAGGGTTTCCTGTGCAAGCCTTCTGCTGGGGTGGCCGTGTCTGCAAAACCTCGGGTGTCAGAGCGGGGCAGAAATCCTGTGGGAATTGTTTGGTAGCGTTCAATGCTGCACACTCCTGAACTCACGCTCAAGTTAGCCAGGGATGGTGAGGGGAGGAAGGCAGAGTGTTCTGTGTGGCTGCTGCCTCCAGGATACACAAGTTTTCTCATCTCAAGTGTATCCTGACTGGTTCAGGTCCTTTGTCAGTTATTTCTTCTCACATGGAAGGCTGGGACACGCTCTTAGATGTACCCAGAGGCCAAGCAAGGGGGACGCACCAAAGCCGTGGGATGGGTGAGAAGAGGGAAGTCCTGCACAGGAGCCTCACTAGGGAACGTGCAGGGCTATGTAAGAAAGGAAGATAGACTAAAAAAGCTGGTTTTCCTGTTGCAACAGGCAGAAAGCGGCATGCAGGAGTGAGCTTTAGGGGCAAAGGGGGTGTGTTTGCATGTAATGAAAAAAAACAACCTGAGAAGCCTCCACTGGGCTAGGAGAGGAGTGGCCAGGTGCTTTTATCATTGTTGCAGCCGTGCAGCTCCAAGCAGAGCAGGAATGAGCTGGGAGTGGTGGTTAGGGAAAACAAGGAAGCCTGGTTTGCTGGCGTGGGAAGTCAGTAGTGTAATTGTGCCAGGACATGCCGTTACTGGAAAATCACTGCCACAAACTTCTCCAAAACAGTGATTGAGCCGTATCCCTTTGACTTCACGTTTTGTCCAGATTGGAAAAAAACCCCAACCCTGAGCTCTTCTGAGCTCTATTTGCTGTACTTGTCTCTATAGAAATATACTACTTACCTGTCTGATAAGCACACAAACCCACTCTCTTCTTTGTGTGTGTGAAACCAGACAAAATGGATTACTTTCAGGAATACAGTGTGGTTCTTTTCCTGCTAAATTTCTTTTTCATCGCAGGATAGAACTACTTAGAAACTCCTGTAACAAAATAGGTCTGTTAGATGGGGAATCCCCTTGGATTACCAAACAAAAACCAACAGTTAGGTTATCTGGTGATCTGCTTCCACGCAGCCGACGTTGGGGGCCTTGCACCCCTTTCCCAGGAAGGAAAAACACAGCTCCCAAACCATCCCAGCGCAGATCCCATCCTGCTGGCATAGCGTGGGTGAGCAGGGAGGTGACAGTGCCTCAGCCTCTAGTGTGCCACACTGGCCAGAGGTGCTGGCAAGTGCCCGTGGGGCTGTGCTTTTCTCTTCCTCAGAGGCTGGTGTTGCTGTGTCCTCGCTTTCTCTCTTGTTTTGATGGAAACTTGAAGCTTCAAGTTTCTTGTCCTCTGCTTTAAAACTGCCTTTTTTTAGTTCAGTGGTCAGTCTGGGTAGGAAGAGCACAAATTGAGAACATAAGTCTGCTTTCCTTAAGAAACTGAGACAGAAAGTCTCTTATTCTTGCATGAAGGAGCTGCATTTTATTTCTAATCCACCATGCAGAGAATAACTCTGTTTAATTCTACTACTTTTTTTAGTGCTGTACAGCATTTCACTGGCATGAAGTGTTATCACTGTTCTGTGATCCTGTAAGTCTCTTGTCTCCCTGGCACCTTCTTAATCTTTTCCACAGAGTGACTGCCTTTCCAAGGAGAAAACATGCCATGTAGCTCTGTGTGGTGGTGGGGAAGAGTTAAATTTGTGTTTTGAAAGGAGCTATATTAGGCACATCATCTCTGCCCAGTGTGAACAGACCAGTTTGTTTCTGGAGGGCATTAACTGAGCCTTCTCCTTTGCTTGGAATTTTAAGATTATCTGCATGGTTACAGTATGGCTTAAGAGTTTCTTTAGTTTTACAGTCTTTTTCTGTGCCCTGCTTCATTTGCAGAGCTCTCTATTCAAGCACTGGAACTTGTCAAGCTGTAAATCAATTTGGTAGGTGGGAAGAGCTGGGTGTTCAGGCTTGTGACTTCACAATTTGTGAACTCCTGGCAAAACCAGCAGAGGCTCTAGGCTTCTTCTAATGATGGGGATCTGAATCAGCTATAAAAGCTGACGACTGCTGGTTGACCAGGAAAGGGAGCCTCAAGCAGAGTGTTAATAAATACTGGGTGACTTCACAGCAGTTTCAAAGCAGAGTTTTTTTCCATCACTAAGCCTTTCTGATGTTTGAACAGAGACACTGGGGTGAGATGAGGTGGCAAAGACTTTTTGAAGTGATGCTGCAGCCAGGAGAGCAGGTAGAGCAGCAACTCTTCTCTCTGTCATCTCCCATTTGCGCCTCTCCCTTCCCTCGGGGTGCAGCTGTGGCACAAGAAATTGAAATAATGATGCTGTCGTGGCATTCTGTTTCGTCCAAGGTGCTCCAGCATAACTTAATCATATTGTCAGGGTAGCCCTAGCAAGGCAAGCAGGAGGTGTGTGCAGGTGTGCCTTGAGAGTAAGCACTAGAAACACCAAGGCCTTTTGCGTAGGTCTGGAATCCTCCAGGTGGGTTTGGCTCTTTGGGTTGTGTGTCACTTGATCTGTTTTCTCAGCTATGGCCCTGCAGCTCCTCTTGGAGGCAGGCCTGGCACTCCGGTTCCTGCCGTACAAGAAAAGCTGGTTTCGGAAAGCTGGGGCTTGTTCCTGCTCAAAGTCTGTGAGCGGGAACTCCTCCACAGCAGGAGAAGGGGCTCATGGGCTCCCACCTCTCATGTGGGCTTGGTGTGGAAGGGATGTTGAATCCTTGGGTGCTCACCAAGGGAACACTGCCATATTCCCACTAAAAATTGCCAATATTAAACAATTCCCAGTTTCTTAGAGGTAAATCAGGGATGTTGTTTGTTTCTGCAAGGACCTTCTTATCAGAGGTCAGGTCTTGTTGGGATTTTATTTTTGCTTTTCACGTGTGCTTTGCCTGACCAAAGCACCAGACTTCATAAACTTATTGCTCACTCTTAAGTTTAAATTTTCAATGTCTGCTGCAGTGTTTGGGATTTCTGTCCTCATCTCACTTTTGTAGAGCTTTTTTTAATAGTTAAATGGTCTTCAAAGGAAGAGCTGAGAAGCACACTCCAGCTTTATACTTTGTCCTGGTTTCTTCATTATTTTACATGCAAGAAAGCCCCTTTTTTTTTTCTCTTTTTAAAGAAGGATTCAGTCTCTTCAAAGCAAACTGTTGCCGTTTGCCTTACCAGAGTGCAGTTCTCTCTTTCTTGCAACACTTCCTGTGGCTTTCACCAGATGTTTCATCCAGAGGGTAATTTATACACAAAGTGACTTACTGCAAACACAGGCACCAATGTTAAGAGGAACCTGGAGGCATACAGGCGGAGATGATAATGAAATAAAACTAAATATTACCTAAAATTTGATTGTATTGTTCCAGATCAGCAATGTTCTACTGTTGCAGCTGGTACCTTCTTATTCCTGTCAGTGTGGTCACTTAATGGGTTGGTTTTATCTTGTTTGGCAAGAACAGCACTCTTCTTGAACTCCCTTGCATGGTACACTGAACTCTCAGCAGTCTGCTTAATATACTAAAACTTCCAGCTGGCCTTACAAGGCACTTTTCCTTGTGATACACTTGCTCTGCAGTATGAAGCTTTAAGGTCACCAAGCCATGCAATGTCTGCATCCACCCAGAATAAAACAATGTGTGTAAGGATCAGTGGCAATACTGACACTTGGCTAAACTGTGGATATTT
This sequence comes from Hypocryptadius cinnamomeus, assembly GCA_013400635.1. Classification (NCBI taxonomy): domain Eukaryota; kingdom Metazoa; phylum Chordata; class Aves; order Passeriformes; family Zosteropidae; genus Hypocryptadius; species Hypocryptadius cinnamomeus. The sequence goes on along the minus strand of VYZP01073399.1, from coordinate 150,056 downwards.
TCAGAAAGGAACAAGAATGACATTGTTCTCCTGTAGCATTGTAGTTTATGTTATGTAAATGCCTCTGTCAACAAGGTGCCTCATGTCTGGGACTTTGTTCATGTGTTGGTATCCCCATCCTTTTATGCTTGTCCTTCATCACCACCTCTTTAAATAAAAGCTGTATCCTATGTTTGCTTCTGATTTTGTTATTAATGCAAAGCTGGGTGGATTAGTTGGTATCATTTAATGAGCCTTCCTTGTTCTTACAGCTTGCAGGGACAGCAGTGCTTGCAGTTGGACTATGGCTTCACTTTGATTCACAGACCAAAAGCGTCTTTGAACTGGAACCTGACACAAAGTTTTACACAGGTAAGCTGGGGGATCGCTTGGGAGATAGGTCACACTTTTGTGCCTTGATTTCCAGGCTGCTCAGAAACCTTGGCCTTTCTTCAAGGGTAAAAAGGCAAAACAGCCCTAAACAGACCAAGAGCAGCTTCCCCTGGCTGATGTTGGGGGCAGCTTCCCCAGTGGGCTCTTGTGTGGACAGCAGTGCTGCCATGTGAGTGGTTTCTTGGCTCTTCAGCCTTTTTCCCACAGTAGTTTGTCTCTGTTGCTGTCAGTAAACATTTTGTAATCCCAGGGGCTCCTGGAAGACACAGAGAATGTTTCTTCCTGATGCGCATCACCATATGTGTCAGCAAAGTTTCACGCTAAACAGATTGAGTAATTAATATTTTTTCTCCAGAGTGACCAACTTGAGCTTACCTAAAAGACAACTCTGTTGCCTTATCTCTCAGAAGGAGCACCTGCACTGTTGTCTGACTCTTAAAGCCCCACATCTCCTAATTCATCCTGAACTGAATGGGAAGAATGCACAAATATCTTGGTACATATGAGAATTATTCCAGCCAGCATGGATCAATGTAGCTTTAGCTAGACCATGTGGAAAGTGTTTGTAAGGTCATTAATTAGGGGACACACACATTTTTAGTTTGTTAATGTCACAGGAATTCCTAAATTAACTGGATTTTATCCAAACTTTGATTTTGATCTCTACAGTCACTTTTAAGCTTGGGCAGGGGAACACACATAATTTAGTTGTTGTCACCTGTAGGCACTCAGACCCTTGGAGCACCTCTGGTATGAGGAAAGGCTGAGGGAGTTAGGATTGGTCAGCCTGGGGAACAGAAGGCTTTGGGGTGACCTCACTGGGGCCTTCCAGTACCTGAAGGGAGCCCACAGGAAAGATGGAGAGAGACTCTTGACAAGAGCCTGGAGTGACAGGACAAGGGAGAATGGCTTCACACTGACAGAGAGCAGGTTTAGATTGCATATCAGGAAGGAATTCTTCCCTGTGAGGGTGCTGAGACCCTGGCACAGGTTGCCCAGAGAAGCTGTGGCTGCCCCATCCCTTGAAGTGCCCTAGGCCAGGCTGGATGGGGCTCTGAGCAACCTGGGCTAGTGGAAGGTGTCCCTGCCCAAGGCAGGGGGTTGGGATTAGGCAGTCTTTAACTAGGCACTCTTTAAAGTCTTTACAGGATAGCTTCGTCTTTCTCTTACCAAAAAACTGGCTCCTGTCCTTGGTTACTCAGCTGTGACAGCTCCCAGGCTGGTGTCTGAAGGGTCACTTGCAAGCAGGTGCAACTTAATGTTGCAGCCTCTTAGTTCTAGGGTGGCCTGTGCCTGCAGGGAATGCTGTTAGGAATAGTATAGAGGCCACAGTTGGGAATATTGAGATGCTCATGGGACTTCATGAAGAAGCTGCAGGCATGCAGTCAGGTTATCTGTGAGAAAATTTCTGGTTTACACTTGATATGATGGCATCTTAGCAAACTGGGTGGTTCTTGGAGCTGCCAGGAAGATTCCCAGATGCTTCTAAGTGGACCTCAGAAAAAGAACAGAAATCTAAACTTGGCCGTTGAGCTGAATATTTAACAAGTCTTATTTTGGGTAGTCTAAAACAACTCTTTCACCTGCTAAAACATAAATTTTTTATGGTGTGATGCTTAACTACTGACTGGATGCAGCCAGTGGAACCTGCTTGAAATCTTTGTAGGTTTAACTGAGTTTTGAAAAGAAGCTCAATAGGAATTTCTGCTTTAACATAATTTTCTGGGAGTAGTTACTGACTACAGTAAGTTACAAAGCAAGTTACCTCAAAGGCTTTCTGTACAACTCAGTCTGGAATAAGTGGTACTGATGGACTCTTTTTTCTTCTTTTTCAAAATGGAAAAAGGTTAAGCTGAGGTTAAAAAGTCCATATTGGAATTTCCTCCTGATAAGAAATGTCAGGCTTAATCCCTTACAAATGCTGCATGAAGGAGCTGTTTATTTTGGCAGCTAATCTTACTGGTTTGCATCTAGAATACATAATTTGCAAAAGTTTACATCTAGCTCCCTTTAATTAGTATTGAACTGTTTTTATGTCCCTATTGATAGAAGTGTCCTGCTTGTTCCACGTGCTTTGTGCTGATTCTTTGATGCTTCACCACCCCTGTAATAATACTCTTTGCCATCCTTCAGGAGTTTTCTTGCTCACCACGTCTTGCTGCTGTCTCCAGCTCACAGCTGTGATGATTAGGCTGGTTGTTCCCAAGTTCAGGAGCCAGAGGACTTGATGTAAATGGAGCCTTTTACCTCAGAAATGTTTGCTCTTTCTGCTTCAACATACTCACTGCCTTATTTCTGGGCAGAATAGTTTACAAGCTCTGACACTTCTTATAATCTGAAGAAGGATCTGCTTCAAGACTTTGCAGTTGTTGATAAATCACTATTCCAGTTGTCTCTAATTCCGGTTGTCTCTGTCTTCACCAGAGGAGAAGTTGATAACACTTGGCTCTGAGCCTGTTGTAAAAAGTGTCTTGCAGGTTATCTTGCCCATTTTCTGAAGCTTGTGAAACTGCAGTAGAGGTACACATTAATTGTGTCAAAATGAAGGTTTTATATATCAATTTTTCAGATGCGTTTGCTTTGAAAATTAGGCACAACTCCTTTTTTTTTTCTACTTGAAACACCTCAGTAAAGAAATTCGGCAAAAGCTACTAATGCTGTTTGTGGAGCAGTTAACTTCATACCTTGCTGCTGAGGCCTCAATGACCTGCACACCTTTGTTTTCCTCCTCCCTAGGTGTTTACATCCTTATTGGAGCTGGTGCCCTTATGATGCTGGTTGGTTTCTTGGGGTGCTGTGGTGCATCACAGGAATCTCAGTGTATGCTTGGCCTGGTAAGTGCTCAGGGTAATGCTTAAATTTTTGAGCAGCATGATGAGAAAGGAAGGAAAATATTACTGTGTAATTCAAGGGCAGCAGATTGTGGACCCTGAACATTGAGAGTGTTTAAACTCATGGCCACCGACATAATGCTGAAATGTTAAATATAGTTCTCATTTCTGGCCTGAAATTCAGATGCTCCTGCTGCATTTGAACAGAGGATGATATCAGGAGGCTGGTTGTGTCTGACATACACTGAAGTGTCAAGGCTGGGAGTATTGTGAACACAGAACTAAAATATTGATAAGAGCACTGCTATCATTGCTAGACAGTTCATCCTGGACTCTGAAGGTGGTGCAATCTTTAATCTCTAAGACCAGAACTGTGGTATTTGGTGCTTGAAACAACAAGGCTCTATTGTTCATAATCACAGGATGAGCTCTTCTAGTTGACAACTGCTCTGCAAGCCAATTACTGGAGAGCACTGTCATTGTCTTCAGACTTGGGTGGGCAGAAGAGCTTACTGGGTTCGTGCACATCTGTACACTTGCAAAACTACTCATACAAATAACCAGAAGACTTTAGTTAATAAAAGTCAACTACTGTATGTAAAGGCTGATCTCGCGGGGCGTTCGGGTCTTCTCTAGCTAGCTCTGGACCCTTGGCCCCTCGCAGCCTTTACAAGGACAAAAGTAAAAGACTGGAGGTGCTCTTCTCTTGAGACCAAAGTTCTATTTTATTCCTTGATAGGAGTCACCTCAGGATCCAGACAATGTCCCAGGGGGAAAAGAGACTTGGGGGTCTCCTCCTGAGAGATTTTGAGCTCAGGGGAAGGGGGGCAGAGGAAGGGGGCCAGAGCCAATGGGATAAAGTGAGGAAGGGCGAGGGGAGGGG
>VYZP01073399.1:72496-145901 GCA_013400635.1 Hypocryptadius cinnamomeus | reverse complement strand
GGGGGGGGGAGGGGGACAAACCATGTGATCAGGCAAATTACCGAACACTCAGTGCAAAAACAACAACTAGATAAACTATTTAGTGCAATACAACAATAGCAAGCACCTAAAAGAACAATTCCCCTTCTGTGTCACGGAAGAACCTAAATTCAAGTATTTGTTACAAAATGATACCTCTAGCCGTTTCTAATTCTGAGTATCTCTTTAAAGTGCTCCGGGATGATAGTGGTGTTTTGGGTCTGGTAATCAGTGAGGGACAGAACACTTTCATTTGTGTTTTATGGGATGTACAACAAAATGACTGTTAGCTCTCTGGGAGTTGATGGCAAGCTAGAAATTAAGTAACGACTCCTAAAGCAACAGGAGTGACAAACCAGGCTAAAGAATTGATGCCAGCTGTTGTGATGTGTCTGAATGACTTAGACAGCTTCAAAGTTGGAGTTAACAGATAATTGGCTTTAATTAACACTGATCAAAAAGCAGGACTGGTGCTTGGAGAGCACTGCCAGACTTTCCGACGCTCCTGGGAAGAAGTGCTGACCCAGTCTCCTTTGTCCTGGTGTTATCAATGTCTCAGACCTCCAACTGCAACCTGGTTGAGTGACAGCTCCCACAAGTCTGGACAAACTTGCAGTGTACGTGTGTGATGCTGGTTTGTGGTGCTTTGGCCTTCATGAATAACTTGGTCTTTCTTTTCTAGTTCTTCTTCTTCCTTTTCGTGATTTTTGCCCTTGAAATTGCTGCTGGGATCTGGGGATTTTCAAATAAAGAAAAGGTGGGTTGCTCTTAAAAGTTGGGAGTGGTGGGATGCTGGAACAGGTTTCCCGGAGCATCTGTGGATGTTCCATCCCTAGAAGTGTCCAAGGCCAGGTTGGATTGGGCTCTGAGCAACCTGGTCTAGTGAAAGGTGTCCCTGCTTATGGCAGAGGGGCAGGACTTAGGTGATATTGAAAGCTCCTTTCTGACCCCAAACACTCCATGATTCTATGAATGTGCCCACAGTCAGCAATCTGCTGACATCTGTACCAATACAAGTCAAATCCTTATTACCCAGGGAATTTGGAGGAGAGGGAAAAAGGCTTATTCAAGCAAAACAACGCAAAAAAATCTAACTGTAATATTTAAACACAAGACTGTAGCAGGGAAGCCAGAGTCCAAGAGGCTGTTACATGCTAGAGGTGCCCTCCAGAGTATCTGACTGAGCTGTGAGGTGAAGCAGGCTGGCTGGGAGCTGGGTCAGCTGACAGCTGAGTGTATCTGCACCTGAAGCATGACTGATATGGCTTCTTCCTCCCAAGCAGTCAAGATTCTGTCTTGTTTCAAAATCACATGCTTAGTGACCAGGGTTGCTTTTCTGCTCGCATTGTGTTATACAATGGGGAAATATAGAAACTTCAGTTTCTATACAGTACAATAGAATAGGGAATATTTTTGGGCAGCCAGTGGGCAAAGAGTTGGTTCTCTCATTCCTCTTAGAAGGTCAGAGATTTGGAAGGGGAAACAGTCTTACCTGTTTAGTTGTGGCTATTAAAGTGAGGGTACAGTTATTTCTCACCTGAAACAGGTGAGCCTTCTGTCCACCCTCTGTTTGTACATGGCAGAAGAATGGGTGTTGTAGGCTGCAGGAGTTTTGATGACTGACTTGCTGAAAGCAGCTTTTTCATAATTAATACAAGGTATGACACTAACACACCATTATTAGATAAATCTTTGCTTTTCCTTAGATTATTGATGAGTTAAAGGAGTTCTACATGGACACCTACAGAAAGAGAACTCAGACAAGTGCCAGAGACACCCTGAAAGCATTTCAGTTTGCTGTAAGTATATGGTTCTGCTTAACCTGGACAGTAATGCAGCTGTTCCTCACACTGTTCTTCATGCCACCTAGTCCCCTGTACAAATTTTTTACTTGTTAGAAGAAACCAAAGATGGCGGAGATGGTTTTGTGTAGTATAAATGAATTCAGGATGCCTTTTTTTGTCCCTCTTAAGTGTCTAGAACTAGGTGGTGGTGGTTGTGTGAGGGGTTCAGCCTTGTGTCTGTAAGGAGCACAGGCTGTTGCCAAAATGATTTTGTGTGTACTTAAAGAGATCTAGCTCTTCCTTTCAGAATCTTGTCCTTTAATTTAAGGCTTGTTAAAATTGGGTTTATAGTAGTCATGTGACAGGACTTGGTCTGTAATAGAAACTAATGTAAATTGTTTCCTTTTTTTTTTTTTTAACCAGATTACTGAACAAAAATAAGGATTGTTTAACCTGGGTCTCTTTTTGTGTTTTCTGTTGTAGCTAAACTGCTGTGGCCTTACTGGACCTGTGGAGCAGGTATACATGGACACCTGTCCAGCAAAGACACTGTCTGAGTCATTCTCTACCAAGGTAAAGCTTGACGTGATTCACCATCGGCTCTGCCCAGTGGGTAGAGTGAGAAACACACTTCAGGAAACCCTCCCAGTCCATGGGAAATGCCCATGTCACACTGGTGTGACAGTCTGTGTCTGTGATCAGGCTGGTTATGGAAAACAAACCCACCATTACCATGGAAAGAACAAGCAGGAAGTCTGACCTTGCTCAGGAGATGCGCGGTCTGTGTGTCACAGACTCGCTGCTGGTGTGGGCAGTGAAAGATCAAAAGGTTGCCTAAAAAAAACCCCTCACAGTGCCTTGAGAGCTCTGTTCTCCTCAGTGCATTTTCCTGGTGCTTGCTGGGAGCTGTCAGCTCCCTCCTGGTTAGGAAGAAGTACAATTTGGGGTGGGAGCAAGTCTGAAGCTTCAGCAAGGATGGGGCGGGGGTAAGGTGTTGGTAGCCTGCTCAGGTGAGTTGGTGACTGTGAAGGCAATTCTGTGAATCAGGTTTCCCTGTTGGAGTATTGCTGCAGAGGTGCCTGTATACCACAAATAACAGGAGAAAACAGCTTTTGTCGTTTTCACCCACCCCTCTTCCTCTTTTCCTTACAAACATCCTGTGCTCTTGCTTTATGCTCCAAGACAGTTTGTATGAGTCCTTCTGTGGTTCTTACCATGCAGGAATTCAATTAATGACTTGGGTTTTTTCAATTTAATTAACAATTCACATATCTGCCCACATGAGACTGTTCAGTCTGTATCTTTAGTCCTGTCCATGCAGTCTGAGTTGGAGTGTGTGGGAGTAGCTGAGACTGCACACTTTTTTTTTTATTTTTATTCTGCTGTGTGTTTTCGCTTCATCTGCTGACTTCATCTTGTGATGCCCATTCCCAATTGTAGAAAAACAGTGGATGGATTACAAGATCAAAGAAATGTAGTGGAGTGGTATTCTGATTGAACTGGTTCATTCTTACCAGTATATCCCTTTAATCTCAGATACAGTCTTTCTTTCTAGACTGGATAAGGAGCAACAACAGAAAAAGGTGGCTTTCAGCAGCTCACTGATGTTTGCTGCTGGAACAAGCAGGACAGAAGTTGGGATGAGACTTTGACCAGCTACCAGGCTCTTAAAGATTTATATACCTCTGTAAAATTGCCTTGTTCTTTTTATTGGCCAGCATGTGTCTGTTCTGGGAAAAGGACTATACTGTTTTGGGGGGGTTTTTTTTTAGTTGCAAGGGTAATTCTTTTTACCCTTTTAATTCCTGGGAACATTAAACTGGCCCCTCTATGAATCTGCCCCTGGCATGGATCCTAGCCTAGGTGTCCTGCTATTCCCATGCACTGTTCATGGTTCATGAGGTGTCTGCAAAATTACAGTAGCAATTGGCAATATCAAGAGTGGCTTTAAATCTGTTTTGATACGGGATGAGCATCATCTGAAGTGGTGACAGCCATTAGTAACAAGCCAAGCCTGATGAACTGCATGTTCAGATTGAGAGGGGAATCCTGCTGTAGTCAAGGTGCTGTTAACAAGTCTGAGGTGCTTGAAGAGTAGATTTAAACTTCTCCACCAACTCTTGTGTAGTACCATCTCTGGCTCTCTTTAAGGATGTGCCAGTAAAAGCCAGATCAAAGCAGCTTTTAAGAGATGAGTCTTCAAATGAACCTTGTGTGTGTAAAACACTAATGAACCATCTGTTCCATTTCAGTCCTGTCCTGATGCCATTGATGATGTCTTCAAATCCAAATTCAACGTCATTGGAGCAGTTGGCCTTGGCATTGCTGTAATGATGGTGAGTTTCCAGATTATTTAGAGGGTGGTCAGAGGATACACAGAGCAGAAGTCTGGTAGAGCAGTGCCTGGCCCTGCAGCTCACAAGGCCATTCCACTGAGGACAAGTCCCAGCAGGATCAGGGTGTGTGCTGCAGGGCCCTGAGGCAGTGCAGAGGCTGGGATGTCTCAGGCCTTCTTGCTTCTGTTTTGGATTAGGATCTGCCTCCTTGCACTTTCAGCAGTGGTGAAACCTTATCAGTGATGTGTGTATATATGGAGTGAAGATATATTGGTCATGTTGCTGGCCCACATCTTAATCCTAATATCTGTTGGGGATTCTTCTTCTCTTTCCTTTATAACAATTACAGGCTCTGCTAGAAGGCTGAAATAACAGAGCTGCTAAAAACTTGCACTTGTGTTTGACCTCTCTGGAGAAAAGCACATGCTGGGATGATCAAAGCTTTCTTAGGAGATATGGCAGTGGTTTATAGCTGCTGGTGCTGTGCCAGGGCCAGAAGTTGGACTTGAAGTTCCTTGTGGGTCCCTTCTAACTTGGCATATTCTGTGATCTGTTTTCAAGTACTGAGGTGAATGGGATTCCTGGGAATGAACTTTGGGGATTGGGGGGTGGGGAATGGCAGAGTAAAGTGTAAAAATACAGAATAAATGTGACCTCTGGGCTGTGAAGAGCAGCTTGTCCTCATGCTGATAAAAGCATGTTTGCTTTCCTGATTTCTAATCTGTTTGCTTTCTTTCCAGATTGTTGGCATGATATTCAGTATGGTTCTGTGCTGTGCCATCCGCAGGGAAAGAGAGATGGTCTAAGAGCTGCAAACCCAAGATTCCTGCATTATAAAAATCCTCACCATTAACTTTCGTGTTCTGAGAGCATTTCTAAAATGTTAATATATTTGTTACCTTTTTAATGCTTTATTTGGTACCGATATAGGTTTGCTTTTTACGTTACAGGTTAAAATGATAAAGGTTTATCTGACTCAAGACAAACATTGTACATAAAATATCTGACTTTCTTGAAACTTGCATAATTTGGGTGTAATTTATGTTGGAGACGATTTGATACTTAATAAAGAGTAAGATGTATTGTTTGTGGGGGAGAGGAGATGTTGCTATGTTGATTAATCCCACTGTTTGATGCATAGCAAGGAGTTGAAGTTGCATAACATGTTCAGTGTTTTTGGGATAACGCAGGAAAGCACTCCTATGCCAATGCCGTATGTTGGAAGGGAATGGGAGATGCTGTCAGAGCATGTCAGGGAAGGTGTGGTCATTCCCCTTTCCTTGGTGTGTGTGAATGAAAGCAGGTCTTAAGTACATTCCTAAAATGTCACTGCTGTAACACTTTTACTGTCACCTCCCTGGAGGGTGGAAAAGGCTGGCTGTCACACAGGTGATGTGCAGGCAGTGGTAGCTCGATGTAGCCAGGCTGGGCTCTGCCTTGGGGCCAGCTGGGCTTCCTGACATCAGCCTGTCTGCTGCCACAACTGTCCCCTGGCACCTGGCATGGCCTTGGTCCTTTGGCAGGGCACATGGCCTAGTGAATGCTCAGGATTTTTCCACTGGCTGGCTTGTGGCTTTGTTTCCCTAAAGCCAGTGAGGTGTAGTCTCAAGGGCTTACAACACGTGTGCCAAATCTCAGGTTTCCAAGTGGAATAAACCAAAGTTGCATGAGCAGTTAAGTCTCCAACTCTGCAGTTGCAGCGTTGAGGCTGTCCTGTTTCAGTTTAAATATGGGTATGGGAGAGAGCAGAGACACCAGTGTGGAACCCTTAGCCTAAAGAATTACCAAGTTGTCCAGTATTTCTACTCTAAATGGCTTTTAAGTGGTTTTTTTGTCTCTAAAGTACTTCCTGGTGGGGGCTACCTGTGGGCTTACCAGCAGGTTGATGTGCTGTTCCTGTACCTGGTGCTCACTTACTGTACAATCTCATCTGTGTTCTTGGAAGCTTCTGGTCTCTGTCCTCTGGGTAATACAAATGTCTCTGGGTAGTCCTTGCTTGTTTCCTTCTTTCTCCTGTGAGGAGGTTGGTATTTATTATGAGAAATACCAGAATTGGTGGGTGTCAGGCTTCACTGATGCATGAATGTATTGTCACCTTTGTGTTACCCACTTCTCTAAGGGAACATTGCAACTCTCCTCTGTAACATGTTCCACTGTTCTGTGTTCATAGGCCTTCTTTTAAAAAAAAAAAAAAATTCAAAAAAGTCAACTGGTAATCATGCTTTTGTGTGTGTTGCAGAGACTGAAATTACTCCAGAAAGGAGTTGATCTTATTTTCTTTTGTGGCTGTATGTGACAGCCTGGAGGGGAAAATCTCTCATGGGAATTTGAGAGCAGCCATGTATGTCCCCACTGAGCTCTTGCAGAACTGAGAAGTAGCATTTTTGTCAGCTGGATAATTCTGGGGATGTGAATGAACCTGGCACCTGGAAGTGCTGGAGTGAATCGCTGTCAACCATCAGGAAAGTTTATTGCTGACTTTTTATGTCTTGTTCACAGAATCATTTAGGTTGGAAAAGACCTCCAAGATCATAGAGACCAACCTTTGACCAATCAGCCTCTTGTTAATCACACCAGACCACTGAGTGTTATGTCCAGTTGTTCCTTGGACACCGCTAGGGATGGGAACACCACTCCTCCCTGGATAGGCCCTTCCAGTGACTAATCACCCTTTCAGTGAAATTCCTCCTGATGTCCAACCTGAATCTCCCTTGGCACAACTTGAGGCCGTTTCCTCTTGTCCTGTCCTTGTTCCCTGGGAGCAGAAGCCCAACCCACCCCCAGCTGTCCCCTCCTGTCAGGGAGTTGTGCAGAGCCACAGGGTCCCCCCTGAGCCTCCTTTTCTCCAGGCTGAGCACACCCCCCCCCCCCGCCCCACCCCAGCTCCCTCTGTTGCCCCTTATCAGAGTTTTGTTCCACACCATTCCCCAACTGTTTTGCCCTTCCCTGGACATGCTCCAGCACCCCAATATCTTTACTGAACTGAGGGTCCCAAAATGGACATGTGATTTGAGGTGCCAAGTAGAGAAGGAAAATCACTGCCCTGGTTCTGCTGGCCACACTTTTTGATGCTGGTGCATGCGTTCATATTGCCAGTATCTGCTGTGGCTGAAGTCCAGCAGCTTTTGGCAGAGTCCAAGAGATTCCAGTAGGTTGTAACTAGGGGGAAGAGATCTCAGCTGTAGGCTCAGCACCCCAGATCATGAGGTTTGGGCAGTAGCTGCAGAGGCACTTTCTGAGCTGGCATCCAGGTCAGCTGAAGATCCAGAAGTGAATACCTGCCCCTGTTCTTGTGTTCCACAGAAGCTGAGGAAGGGTTTCCTGGGATTTAGTCTTTAGCTTGCAGTGCTGCTGCCTTCCCCACACTGTTTATGCCACACTCTTTTGATACCCACCCTCAATCCACATGTGGTCTTTAAGTGCTATAGCCCAATCTTTTACTCTTCTTTTGAACATCTGTGTGTGGGTTGGTGTTTTCTGAGGAATCAACAGATGGGTAAGTCTTACTTCATGTGAGAGGGAAGAGCTGATCTTTATTACTCAAGTATTACTTTCCTTTAAACAAGAATATGGATTACAGATGCAAAACCTGGATTTCCTTTAAGCAAATAATGGATTACAGATGCAAAAACTCACCCTCAGACCTGCAGGCTAGTCTGGAATGAGTACTGCTTCAGTAATGGATATTGATGACATCAAGGTTCACCTCACTGTGAGCAATTGTGATGAAATTTCCTGAAGAATTGGGATCTAAGGAATGGTAGCCCTAAAAATCTGAGTGTGTGGCACTGACTGTCTAAGCAGGGAGCAAGTTCCTGTCTTTGAATTAGGTCAGGAATAGAATGTGACTTGTGAGGTTAATACAGAGAGGCAAAAGGGGCAAAAAATAGATTGTTCTGGAAAGCAGGAATGGGGGATTACAATACTGAAGGGGAAACAGTGCTTAGGACAGTGTCAGAGCTGTGGCAGGAGTGACTGACACTGGTGAAATGCTTGTGGAGGAAGGGAGGGAGAGAAGGATCCCTCTGAGGAATACGTCTGCTCGGATTCAGAGGGTCAGCTGAGAAGCAAGTACTGATGCTGGGAAAAAGGAAGGAGCAGGGTAAAATTATTCTAGAGATAGCATGTCTATTGGGAGGAAAAGACAGGATGGAGGAAAACATACTAAAGTAAAACACTTTTTCCTTCCCCATCAGTAAACAAAGGTGCAGCTATGTCAAGACCTTAAAGCCTGCCTGGAATGTGAGAAACCACTCCAGAAAGAAAAAGGGCTTAAGCAGCTTTGTTTCTAAACAAAAGCAGAGTTCTTCTTTACACACAGGTGCTGCTAATTCTTTGTTGTAAATGTGCTTAAAATAGCTGTGGTTTATGGCCAGATGTAACACTGTATATTGCAATATCTATGGGATTTGTTTGTGGATAGCACAGAACTGTGGGATATGAGCAATCCTGGTCTAGATATTTTCTTGGATTTGGATGGTAGAAGAGGTAACTGATAATGTAAATCCTGTAATGGACTAACATAAAACACTGCCTGTAAGTCTGTTAAATCAAGAAATCTCAGAATGGTTGGGAGTGGAAGGGACCTTAAACATCTTCCAACCCCCCTGCCATGGGCAGGGACAGCTTCTGCCATCCCAGGTTGCTCAGAGCCACTTCCAACCTGGCCTTGGACACTTCCAGGGGTGGGAATTGCTCCGAGGCTGCTCTCAGCTGTGCCCCTCGGCTGCTGGGTGGAAAATAAGAATGGATAAAACAAAACCACTAAAAGATGTGGCTATTTATTTGTTGTAACAGAGCACCATGCAGAATATGAGAGTTTGTACCGGGAAACAGCTGGTACAAACAAGCTTAAGAAAATAAGTGTTTGACTAAGGGGAAGGATGTAGCAGTGGAAGTCCTGAGGAAGGCTGTATTTGGTTATCTACAAGGTAATTTTGCCTGAAGATTTTTAGACTTAGTTTGGAAAACTGGAGCTATCTTGCCTCAGGAATGGAGGGAGTCTCAAGCTTGCTGCGTGGTCAGCTCTGTGAGAAGTGTACCAAGGCAGGGAGAGACTGGTTTTCCAGGGGGACAGAGTTTATTGCTGGGAAATGTCTTTCTCCTTTACAATGGAGCTGGGAAAGTCATCTGTGGTACAGCACGTTGTCATTTTACAGCAGCCCTGGCACATGAGCACCATAATTGAGTACAGGGAAAAAATGACAGTGGGCCCATGAAGTGGGGAAAGGGTGTGGGAAGCAGCTGGCTACAGTAGAAAGAGAAAGGTGGGCCTGACACATTGGGAGGGTTGGAATAAACGCTTTCGTCTTGTACACTTCAAAAACTTAAATCCCTATGTTTCAGCAATTAACAGTCTTACTCATAGAGGGTGTAGAGAGTGTTTGCAGAAGGGGAGGATGCCATTACCTGCAGGGTGACTTCCAAAAGAGCTCCTAAAGGAATTGCTCCAGTTAGAAAGAAAAGCCTGGATTTATTTGACAGGCTCTCTAAGTCATGACTATACTTCTCCCTCTCCACCCACCAAGAGAAAAGAATAGCAAGTGCTTGCAGACAGTTTTTCAGGAACTCCTTGTACCTCTCCACTGTTTTTCTTCAGACGAATCTCCAAGCCCAAGTAAGCCTTGCAGAAGGTGGGTTCAAAGCAATCATCCTGGAGGCGGGGAAAGCAGTGAGGCCTAAAATCCCAGTGATAAATGTGAGTCAGGCACCATTTCCATGGGGCTTGTGCCTGAAGTTCAGGCTGAGCCCTGCCCAGTTCTCTTGCAGGCATTTGCAAGCCTCTGCTGCCCAGCCAGCCTCCATCTGCAGGCAGTGATCAACACAGTGCAAAGGCTCCCTCTGACTGCTCCAGCATCATTTTCATCCTGAACTGCCTGAGAGGGACCTGAGAGTCCCATGAGGGATGTCCCATGAGGACCAGTGCCTGCTGTCCCTGGGTGAGAGATGCTGCTCCAGCTGCGGAATGCAAGCACAGCCCAAGCTGGGGTTTGTTGGGTTTCTATGTTTAGGGGGTGGTTTATGCTTATGGCCACTGTATAATTATGATTATAAAATAGCCACCTCTTCAGTTTCTGCCTCTTGGCAGCTCTCAGGAAATGACCTAATTTGAACTGCCAGCAGTGAGGACCTTGAACCCTATCAAAAGTCACTTTTAACTGAACCTAGAACCTCTAGACATTTGCCAGACACTGCTGGCAGTGACAAAGATAGTTAAGTGAGATTTTTCCACTGCTGGACACAGACTTCCACATGCGTGGCTCCCACAGAATGAATCCACAAGGCAGCCATTCATGGCATCCTGAATGCCTCCTCTTCTCTCAGTGCCGATTTTGGGATCAATAGAAATTCAGGCTGAGGCTGAGAACTGACCTTTTGTGCCTTGTTCTAGTGCTGGCCTTTAGTCCTCGCGTTGCCATGCACTCGGCGGCTGCGCTTCTGCTCTGCCCCACCAGCACCACCCCTCCCTTTGCAACACCAGCAGGGCAGGTCCTGCTGGTTGAAAGGAGCTGCCATCTCCAGCTGCTGCTCCGTGGCTGTGTGTGAGGAAAGAGCAGGGTGGAGGAGAGCTGAGGAAGCTGCACCACAGACAGGTTTTTCGGCTTTGGGCTGGCTGCATCTCCAGCTTACGCCAGCATTGCCTCTGCTTGTGGAGAGCTGGGGGAGCCCACAGCAGCCCTTTCCAGACCCACAGGCTCACCTCAGCTGCAGGTCTGTAATTAAAAAAAAACCAGCTTTAAATACCCTGGCAGTGGAGATGCAGTGCAGAGCGAGTTCTCAGCAGGGACTTTGACATGGCCATAGCTCAAGTGATGTCCCACCATCATCAGCGGCACAGCAGAGGAGAGGCGAGAATTCAGCAAGTCAGAATTCATGGCTTGGTCCACTTAGACAGTGCGAGTGCAAACAGATGGGGAAGGCTGCAGTGGGTGTTCAAAAAAGCTCCTCTTCTTTTGTGGGATAGCTACTTCTTTGCATCTCTTTGTGACTTTATTCCGTGTGAGAGTGAATGCAGAAAAATCAGGGGTGCCATGGGGTCTGTCACTGATTTCAGGTAGAAGCCACATAGCTGTGCTGTGCCATGGGGTGGGATGGCTGCTCCAAGGTGGGAGCTTTATTTGGCTTTATTTGCAGTGTGAGTTTGAGGGGCAGCTGCTTATCCTGATTTTTAGTACAAGGGGATTCTGCCCTTACAAGGTGGCTGCTTTGTAGCATTGGGCCATTCTGATTTGTACACCCTCAATCATTAACATCATTGGACCGCCAAGTAAAGAAAATTATTTTCACTGTGGTTTTACCCCTATTTTCCTTCCTTTTAAAAGTTTCCTGGAAGACCTATAAACATTCAGCTGTTAGGTGAGGCACAGAAAGGGACTTTTTCCCCTCACACACAGTCTGTGGCTGCAGCCTTTGTCCTCAGTGCTGAGCTGAAGGTTGTGCATGGTGTGCACATCAAAAATGCTCTAGAAAAGAAATCAGGGTGGCAAATATGCTGTAAATAGATGGAAGAGGGAAGACTGAGTGAAGTCACTCCCCTCCTGACTGTGCAGATCATGTTTTAATGGAAAGTGTGTGAGGTGAATGGGTGAGGCCTTTCCCCCTGTTCATAGCAGGGTCAGCCATGAAGTCAGAGCAGGTTACTCAGGGCTACTAACCCGGACTTGAAAACCACCGAGGATGGAAACTCACAAGCTCCTGGTCCCCTACTGGGTGGTGTCCTGACGAGAAAGTTTCTCTTCATGAGTTTGAACTTCTCTGGCTTCAAATCATCATGTTGTCTCGCCTGGCTCTTTTTGGTTGTCTCTCTACAGCTGCTGGAAGGCTGCCATGAGCCCCCTCCCAACCAACCCTCCTCTTTTCCAGGCTGGACAAGCCCTGTAGCCTGATCATGGTAATGCAGCCCAGGCTCTCATCATTGCTTAGTAGCCCATTAGTAGGCAAGGCCAAAAGAACTTTATCAGGGGAAAACAATACACAGTTCCTTTGGTGTTTTATGGCTTGGTGAGGGTGAGTGTGTCCTCTTCCGGGACGTAATTGTGGAAAAAGAAATAAAACTGAAGGTAAAAATGGGGCAGGAAAGCTGAGCAACCAGCAAACACCACTTGGCAGGATCTGACCATCAAGGACTGTTAATCCCACATGCCAAGGTCCCCTACACAGAGTGGGCTGCTCCTCCTTGTGAGGGCCAACTTTGCTCCACCCTTGGCTTGGCACTACAGTTAGTAAAAGCTGATTTTTGCTGCCACCAGTTCCCCTTCCTGAGCCTGTTAGTGCATGTCATGAGCTGCCACCTCTGTTTTTCCAGCCCTGTAGACACAAGTGACCACATCCCTTCCCAGAACAGCGAACCCCTTGTTCACTGCTGATGGCACCTCCTCCCTCGGGTCTGCTGGCAAAGCTCCCACCTCACTCCTGAGGAAGATTTCTATTAAACAGTGTAGGTTTTCCTTCTATAGTTGGTTTGTTTTACAATCTAAGTCACATTTATCTGTAAATTAGCCCTGCAGCCGGTCCTAGCAATTCCTGCTTTTTGTGATGGGACTCTGTTGTCAGCATCTCATCGTTTCCAGAGTTCAAGTATCTGGGCTAAGACTTTCTCTGCTGCCTTCCTCAAGTTGAGTGGAGGACTTTTTTTGTATGATGTACTGAAGTATCTTTGGTTACTGCCAAAAATTATTTTAGCAGAAAAATGTTGTTTTGCCTGTACTTTAAAAAAAAAAAAAAGCGCATCAGCCATTTAACTTGAAGCTCAGCCTCTGTTTTGGAAGCAGTGCCTGAGAGTTGTGGATGGTTTCTGCCTTCTGTTAGAGAGGTGCCTATGGCCTTTTAGAAAGAAAAAGTCCTGGAAATGTGAGCTTCTGGGAGACACCTTCATCCATACAGTCCTCATTGACCAGGAGGGGAGGTCTGGGTACCTGGGCACCTAAGCTTGTCCTCAAGAGCTTCCCCTATACTCAACCTCCAAGCCCTGGAATGTGCAGATAGCCATCAGGCTCTGTCTGGGAACAGGAGCTGTTCCCTAATGCAAAACAAATTTCGTGAGCCTGGTCAGAGCTGAGTGACTCTTGCTTCAGGCTTGCCCCCAGGAGGAGGGGCAAGGTGAGGCTTGTCCTCACCTGCCTCCCTGGGAAGGTCTCCCTGCGTAGGGAGGTGCTTCCTAGATGCTTATGGACAGCTATGGACTTGTCTGGAGGATGGGATGTGGTGTAGACGCTCCAGAGGCAGATTTGCTCAATGGTAGGAGGAAGTGCATTTTATAGAGCAGATTCCCCTTGTCTACCCGGGGAATGCATCCCCCTCACCCCTGTATACACGAGCACCTAAATTCCTCCATGTGTAACCAGTGGAGGAGACCAGGCTTTTTTTTCCTTTTTCATAAGGGTCTGGTTCATCCAGGTGCCCTGCACACCTCTGCTATCAGCTCTGTTTGGGGGAACACAAACTCTTCTGGAGGGACACAGTGATGAGCAACAACCTGAAAGCACCAGACCTGGCAGAGCCCAACAAGCAGCTGGCCTTCTGACACGTATCATGAGCTGCCAGTCTCAGGCACACCTGGAAATAGCCCTCTGCCCTGGGACAACACCTTGTGGATTTGCTGTTTTCATTAGGATTTGCCCATTTTTCTCCTCTGCCACCCCCAGACTTGTGAAACACTGCAGCCAAACAGAATGCATGTAGCAAGACTTAAAGCAGGGATTTGTCCTTAGGAGGAAGAGTGTGGGAATGTGAGGTTTCAAAAAAGACAGTCCTGGTTGGTCACTAACCTTTACCTCTCCTGGTTGGGAGTCACCTGGTGCCAGGCATTGCCCCAGACCTGGGTGCCTCACTCTGGGGTTTTTGGAGCTAAGGCCATCGAGGAATATGGGCTTTGGGGATCCTCACTGGTATCCCAAGTGCTCAGTTCTCCATCTCAGAAGGTGCATCTGCTCTGCCAAACCTACTGGTCTGGTTTCAGGTGACCTGGTAAGGCAGCCTGGAAGCTTTCTCTGCAGTCAGCCCTCCTGGTTAACTGGTTCATGCCAGTTCTCTCAGCTTGATACCAAACACTCCACGGCAGCTTCCCAGAGGGGTAAAGCTCTCATTGTTTTTCCACAGAAAAATACAAAATCCCATGGTAAACAGTGACCCCTTTCTTTGTGCCAGTCCCTAGAGCTACCAAGCAGTGACAGAGCCATTCCAAAAATCCTGGGAAAGAGCCTTAGCCACTGTAACCCAAGAGGATGAGCAGGGGCTGAGGGCACCACATTCCCCTTCCACTCCTACTCCCCTTTCTGGCACCATTTTAAAATACAGCAATACATCATTCCCTGTTTTTGCTAAGAGCAGCAAGGAAAGCTTCCCTCAGGTGTCCTGTGCTGGGACCTGGAGCAGGATGTGTTGGGAACAAGGTGGGACTTAGATCAGGGGAAAAGAAGCTGAAGACAGGGTCTTGGAAAGGAAGGGAGAAAATAGGAGAGGGTTGGTTCTAGAAACAGAGCAGGGAAGGCAAATGCAGATCACAGATATGAGGATAAAAGTGAGGGAAAACAGCAAGTTGTGGGAACAGGAACAGGTAGTATTTGGGAGAAAATGTAATGGCCTGGGAGATCAGACAAAGTGTAAAATACACAAAGAGCTCTCCCAGCTTGAAATGCTGGCAGCACAACAGATCTAGCAAGTGGTTCTTTAGTCTAGATGATGAAATCAAAGACTCCAACCTTCTGATGGTCAATATGTGACAGCACAACCCCACATGACAAACTAGCTTTTTCCATTTATTGAGAAATAGAAAACAAAAAAAAAAAACCAAAATCAAAACCACCAAAAAACCCCAGACAGAAGCAGAGCACAAGTGAGATTAAGACTGCAGTCTCAGGTGATGCTGGCATGAAGAAGAATGTGCATTGCAGTAAAGATCTGCAAGATCTGTGCTTCTCTTGTGGCAGGATCTTGGAGGCTCTATGGAACAAATCTAGGAATTCAAGGAAGAGATAAAATAGTTTTGTGATGAAGGTATGCTGATGTTGTCCTGCTTCAGGCCCAAAGTGATGCAAGGCAAGTCAGAGGTTCTTGAGCTAAAAATAGTCTTTACTTACCAGATCAAATGTGCATAGGCACAAAAGAAGCTGAATAAGCAAAAAAAAAAAAAAAGTTGTACCTTCCTAGCAGCCTTTCCTTAATTTTTGAATTATTGACTGATTTTATGCATTTTTTGAAGTGAAACATTTATACTTTTCAAAGTGCTGTTTTACCCTCTAAAAAGTGGCTGTGTTAGGGCTTCCTGTCACTGCCTGCTCCATGGAAAATCTCTAAATTGGGTTTTGTTTGCTGCCTGCCAGCTCTGTTCCAAGCAGGATATTTTCTATTTTGCATGCAACTGCCAGTAAAAAAAGTCCCAAAGAATTCCACGCATGCCTCTGCACCTCTCCAGATAACAGCTCCTTTTTATGTTAGTGCAACTATGTTGAAGCTAATATTGTGCAAATACCTTTGAGGCCAAAAGGTGCTCCTGAACCAGAAACTTAATTGAGTTGGTGCAGTGTGGGCTCAAGAGTTCCTCACTCATTTTCCTCTGGCTAGGTTGGGTTTTGCAGATCCAAGAAGTTAAACAAACAATTCTTATTTTAGTATTTTATTCAGCAGCATCACATTTATACAGTCACTTTTCAGAGCAGAATAGGGAATTCCCTCTTTTCTTCTTCTTCCTCCTCCTCTTATTTTTTCCTTTTCTGTGCTTAGAGTCCCTGAACCAGGGCAGGATGGAGAATGTTGGTCTAGCACTTCACCGACCAAGAGTTTTGCCCATGGGAGGAGTCCTGCCATCAGCCTGGAACCTGCTCAGGCTACAAAGCAAACACTCCTAAAACCAGCTTTCACAAAAGCCAAGCCTGATGAAAATGCCATTGCCAAAACCAGCAAAAAGATTCTTTAAATCCCTGCAGAACTCGGCAACCTTCCTCTAGCCTGGAGGGCAGCACCTCTGTGCTCTGTTTTCACAGATGCAATCACCTTCTGCAATGCCAGAGGTACTGCTGGAGACTCTTTGGCTCCCAGCAGCCAAGCAGAGGAACAATGTCACTGAAGTCTGCACCCACACCTCCACAGAATTCCAGGATGGCTCAGGCTGGAAAGGACCACAGTGGGGCAGCTGGTCCCACCTCCCTGCTCCAGCAGGGCCATCCCAGAGCACAGGGCACAGGATTGTGTCCAGAGGGGTCTGGAATATCCCCAGTGAGGAGACCCCACACCCTGTCTGGACAATCTGTTCAGGGCTCGGTCACTGCCCAGGACAGAAGTTCTGCCTCCTGCCCAGGTGGAACCTCCTGGGATCAGTCCCTGCCCGTTCCTCTGGTGCCATCGCTGGGCCCCTGGAGCAGAGCCTGGGCCCTGCTCGGAGCCCTCCCTGCAGACAGGGACACCCAGGGCTGAGGGCCCCTCTCAGCTGGGGCTCCTCTCGAGGCTGGACAGCCCCAGCTCCCTCAGCCTTTCCCTGTCAGAGATGCTCCAGACCCTAAATCATCTCTGCAGCCTCTGCTGGCCCTGCTCCAGGAGCTCCATGTCCCTGCTGTCCTGAGGAGCCCAGGACTGGACACAGCACTGCACCTGTGCCACACAGGGCTGGGCAGAGGGGCAGGATCACTCCCTGAGCTGCTCTTCCCAATGCACCCCGGGCTGCGTGTCCTGTCCATCCACCCAGGGAGGCTCAGTGTAGCTCAGCCTTGGGGCACAAATTATTTCATTGCACAAGGAATTTTCAGAGAGAACTAAACCCATTCCTGCAATTCCTAATTTGTACCGTCTGTGACCAGCCACATGCTGCCCATTTCACCCTCACTTTTCCACCTTTACCCAGTTGCTTTTAGCCACAGTACAGAGAGAGATACATATTCCTTCAATTACTCAGTCTTCCCCAATGGAGAGACTCTCCCATGAGAGCAGCTCAGCACCAAGGGGCAAGTCTCACCTATAGGGAGGCAGGGAGATGGGGATTCCCTTTCCATTTCCTCCCTTCGTGCAGACAGAGTTTAAAACAGTGTTTACAACCAGTGGAATGACTCAGGAAAGCAGCTCTGGCAGGGTGGGGAACCTAATTTGAAAAAATAAAAAAAAAAAGGCAATGACTTCTGCTTTATACATTGGCTGATATTCAGCCATCAGTACACAAAGGGCTTTTCTTTCTGAGCCATTAGCTAAATGAATCAGCAGAGATTTCCAGCAGTGTTTCTCCCAGCAGAGTCCCATCTCCTGTTCTCCCCAGGCTGGGAGGGCACGTATCCCACTGCCACTGCAGAGACAAACAGGACACAAACAGGAAGGTGTCTTTTCAAAATGTGAGGTTACTGTAAAAATAAATCATGACTCTTCTGCGGAGAGCAGCAAACACAAATTATGGGAAATATTTTCAGCCTTTGCCGTTGCAAAGGGAGCAAATGTAAACAGCCCAGCTGGCACAGCAGGCTGACACCGGCTGTGGGATGGCTCACAGCCCGCCAGCTCCAAGGCTGCCACACCTTTCCCAGTGTTCCCAGTGCTGTGGTGAGGACAGCCCCCTGTGCTCCCCAGGGCTCTGCTCCAACCAGCCCAGCACACCCACACCAGAGCACAGGACCCAAACTTGGGGTGGGGATCCCCCTGTGAGGGTCTCCAAATAATCTTCAGTTCCTTTGCTCCCAACAGACGCTGAATGACACAGCTGTCCAGAAGTCATTGGAGCACCTTCCCTATGGAGACAGGCTGGTAATGCTGGGGCTGTTCAGCCTGGAGAAGAGAAGGTTGATGTGTGGACACCTCACAGAACCTTCCAGTAGCTGAAGGGGCTACAGGGAAGCTGGAGGACAACTTTTCATCAGGAACTGTAGTGGAAGGGCAAGGGGAATGGCTTCAAACTGACACAGATGGGATTAGGTTTAGATGGGATATCAGGAAAAAATTCTTCCCTGTGCGGGTGCTGAGACCCTGGCACAGGTTGCCCAGAGCAGCTGTGGCTGCCCCATCCCTGGCAGTGTTCCAGACCACGCTGGATGGGGCTTGGAGCAGCCTGGGATAGTGGAAGGTGTCCCTGCCCTTGGCAGGAGAATGGAATGAGACAATCTCTAAGATCCCTTCTGACACAAATTCTTCCATGTTTCTGCAATTCTAAGGCTCCCAAGGCACCAGGAAGGTTTTGGGCACCTTCTGGAGCATTGTATGCTGCAAGGAGAAGGCTGTGCCAAAGCCCCCAGGCAGGCAGGTGGGATTGACATGGGAATATGAAGGTCTACCTCCCCACACTCCCAAAAAAGAAAAAAAAAAATAAAACACCCAACTTCCCAAAGCAGCTGGGTTGAGAAGAAGTGGCCATGTGACTTCCCTGCTAAAGGTGAGAAAGGCAAGGATGAAATCATCTTCCTACAGAAGAAAGGGAGATTGGTTCCCCTCCCCAAAAACTATGGAGAGGCTTTTATCTGTCACAGCAGGGAGTGCTGAAGGATCTGGGTTCCCTCTCTGCCCCAGCACCAGAAAGTCAGATGGACCCAAGTGGCACTTTGCTCCAAATCCCTGAAAACAATCAAGGGACAAACTTCTCCACCTTGTTTAAAGTACTGTAAAAATCTACAATGAGCACAGAGGGCACAGGAAGTATCCCAAGAGGGTGGCTTCTATCCTGTATATAACTGGAACTTTTAAACTCCTGGCTATTTACAGCTACCTTGCTGTAAAATCAAACACTTCTCAGCAGTTCTTTTCTCCAGCAACAGCCCTTAGAAGACAGCTATCACAGCCCTGGGCTCTGAAAAGCTGTTGCCTTAATGTCCAAAATTTACAAACCCCTTTTTCTGATGGATCAGGCATACGTGGGATGTGGGACACACAAGATCAGGAACGTATCCCTGAAGTTGTTTTGATGACTGAGCCGTGCAGGCTCACCTGGCAGATGCATTATCAGTGCTGAAGGTGTGATTATCATTAAGCTAAATGAGGTCTCACAGGTGTTTCCACACTCAGCACTTACCTATGGAGGTGGAGGGCACTAGCAGGTGATTGATTTGGGTTTGGTTTGTTTTGTGGGGGTTTTAATGTGTTCTGCTTAGCACAGCTGCATGAAGGGAAATCAATATTTACCACCCAGCAACAGATGATTGTCTCATCTGATTTGTAGCAATCTTTATAATAAATGCAAAAAATTATTCCTGCTGTTGAACTAAATTAATACTGATACTTTCTAATGTATCCCACCTTACAGAAACTAAGAGGCCTGTAAGGAAAGGTTTCTCTTGTAAAACTGAAGAGTTCACTTGAGTTCATGTATGCTCATCACATAAAACAGGACTTGTTTGTAGAAAATAGTGCCTTTTTGCTGGACAGGGCACACAGGAAAAGGCTAATATACCAAATTTACTGGGTTACACATCAGCTATTTAGAAGTAGCAGAAGTTTAAAAATTAATTATGCTAAAATATGCAAATAGGGGATAGACACATATGTGCACTGTCAGCTGAACAGCCACAATTTCGGCAACTGGACAAAACCTCACCATGCTTTTCTTCTGTGAAAGGAAGTTTGTGACAGCACTCTCACTCCCATTTCCAGTCTTACAGCCATGGTACTGCATGAGCCCAACAGAAATACATCCACAGTCTGCCTTGTCAACTTGAAAAACAACTCAAAAAAACTCCAACAATAGTTGATAACACACACAGCTTTCTCTATTTGCACCAAGTCTGACTCGCTTCAAAATCCTGGCTGCTTAGCACTTCCAGTTCAAATGGCAATACAGAGGCAAAACAATTCTCCACACTTCAAAGGAGGCTCCAGTCAGACAGCCATGGAATTTGGAATTTTGATCCTGCTCACCCTAACAAAATGAGCCTTCTTGAGACTTAACATGAAAAGGGAATAGGTAATGAAAGCACCCATGCTGTCTTGTCCAACACTCACCTAATTCCACTACAGACTGCAGCAGGGAGAATCACACGAGGAGCCTGGAATGCTGGGATTCCAAGATACCAGTGCAGCGTGGATTGCAGATGCAATAGGGAGGGTCATATAAGGATGGAAGGCTCTTCACCTTGGTGGGACACCTGCCACGCAGTCAAGGGCTGTCACTGCTTCTTCCAGAGGCAGCACTGGGAAAAAAATCCTGCCTGTGGTTAACTGTGGATTGGCTCCAAAGCCAGCAGGAGCAGAGGATGAATCTGGCCATCCATGTACTCTGAGGTACCCACCCTTTCCTCCTCTTTCTGATAGGAAAGAAATCACCATTCAAAAGTCTAAGCCCAATTGTACCTGGCAAGTTTAATGTACGAGCATGGAAATAAAACAGACCATTCCCAGATAAGTTTACATTTTACCCAAAAGCTTAAACACAAAGGATTGGCCATTTCAAAATTTTCACTGTGCTCATTCACTCCCCAAAGCTTTTGAGATTGCAGCACATAAAACTCAGTGCTCAGTGTCACATTTGGATTGAGAATGCTGTAGGCAGATGATGTGAGCTGGGGTGGGGACTGCCACCAGGCCACATACCAAAAGCCTATTTCTGAAAATGTGCATTTCTCAAAAAGCACACTGAATTATTTTCTTCTTCATTCTAGGAGAAGGGGCAGGTAAGGCTGAACAAGCTGGCATTTTGTCGGTTTTGTCCTCTTCCAAACATGGAAGGGCTGGTTTGGGATCCAGGCAAGATTCCCAGCCAGCCCTCACTATTATGAATTTTGCAGTCATCACCAGGAACAGCTTTCAGAGTGACTCGTAATTGCAATGAGAACTCCTATTCACACCTCTTGGAAATATTGGTTTAGGCTGTTCAGCTAAGGATGAGTGAAACAAGTGTGAGCTTATGCACATTCCCAACCATCCTCAGCTTATTACAGGCAAGAACTAACTTTTGCTGTAGGAAATGGAAATTCTGGAATAGCGACACAAAGCTGTAGACTCAAAATCTGTCCCTGTCTATACTGCTTAGTCTTTCAGTAGTGTTCAGCCACTGCCAGACATAAACCAGTGTTCTACAGGAGGAAGAAAAAGGAGAGGAGCTGCAGCATCCAGTTCCTGCCAGACACTCCATGGCCAGACTGAAACAATAGGCATTACCAGGTCTTATTTCACAAGGTACAAGAGGGACACCACATCACAGTAAATACAAAAATTATTTGGGCATTGTCTGTGTCTAAAAGCCAGTGGAAAGACTCAGGGTTAAACACAGCAAGTAACAAAGGAAATGCATGGCCCTCTTCCTACAACATGATGGTCCTTCCTCACAAGAACAGAGCCTGACATCCATTTTAGCCACTCATATTACACATCCTACACATCCAGGTGGTTACAGCTCCTCTGGGAAGCACCATTCCTGGGGACTGCAGCTCTCAGAGTGAACAATCTCTTCATTGGACTCCTCTGCTGCTTACCACCAATTTTAGAGAAACAGATGAAATGTGCCCCAAGCAAGGCAGGAGCCAAGATGATCAAGCCAAGTTCAAACACATCAATTCAAATGGGATGCTAAAGCAATTAATAATGGGGATCTGCTTACACTGCCAGCATTTATAGTTACAGTCTTGCTGCTGTTTATTGTTATAGTTTTACAACAAAAATAATTTTTTAGAAGTAGTTCAAGGCTAGCACCAAATCAGTGGCAGACTTCCAACAACACTTTTTTGCTGTCTGGAGCCCCAGTTGCTGGAGTTTCTCCTCCTGTTTTGCATATATCTCATTCCTTCTGGTTTATCTTCTTGTGTATTCCAGGACAGCAGCCAGACCTTTTGACACGTGCATGATCTGGAATTTTCACCCATGGGACTCTGGGACTCTGGTTCCTGTATCAGCTCTTTAGCTCTTTCCTGGCTGAGGGCTGGTCAAGACTAGAATTTGTTAAGAAGGATAAAGCCAGGAAATTTGCAAAAAAAAAAAAAAAAAAAAAAAAAGGAACTTTTATTGAGTGAAATATCCCTGCTTCTTTCTTCAGCAAGAAAATAATCATGGCAACAAGAAAAAAAACACAACCAAAAAAAGAAATAAAGACGTGCATCTGTTGCAAATAGTATTATCCTTGTCTCTTTTTGACTCTTGTTTTGTAGAGTTTAAAATAGCAATTTTTCCTCTTCCTTTTTTCCTCAGAGTGCAGCTTCAGTCATTAGTTTCTTCTTTAGTTTCTGAAAAAAACCCCAGATTCATAAGAAAATGTGACACAAAATACCTTGAATTTTTCAAATGTTTTATATCTCAAAATTAGATACGTGCCCCCCGCAAAGACACCCTTTCAAAGAATATTTATGGCATATGACACCTTTCAACAATTCTAGAGAAAGGTAATTCTGTTTCCAAGATAAAAGCCTGAGAATCCAAACAGAAAACCCTCCCTTCCCTTTCTCCCTTGGTGAAGTTTTGCCTTGAAGAGAAGTGTCCATGCCTCTGGAAGTCTTAGAAATAATCAGTTCTGTGTAGCCATACAGCTCATAACAGATGATGTCTGAGAAAATACAGAACTTTGCCACCCATTTTACTGACTCTTCTGTCCCCATTTCAAAAAACAGATACATCTAAGAACAAGGTATAAGATAGGTGTGTAGCATCATGGGAACTGTCTCAGGCAGCAGCTCACAAAAAAATATTTGCCACAGTTTTCATCCTGCATTCAGGGGAGCTACTGCTGTCTTGGAACTCTTTCCCCTCCTTCTCCAAGAAAACATTTAGCTGCTTACCAACAATAGTCTCTCCTTTCTTGCTGCTGCTCTCTAATTCCTCCTTTTCAGTGAGTGCTGCCAACTCTGGCTCTGTTTGGTAGCTCTGGTAGGAACTTTGCTCTGGTGGTGTCACTCCCTTTTGTCTTCCAGTCTCTGGCATGGATTCCAGTACTGTTCCATTGGGCACTTGAAGGAGATATGGCTCTGTGAAGTACTGCCCTCCTGCCATGCTAGAAAAAGGCATTTGGGAATGCAACTGATTGGAGAAAGGAGCTCCCTGCATGTAGAAATCACTCCAGGGCACAGCTGGATAGGCAGGGATATCTGCTGAGGAAAAAGCCACCAAGAAAAGAAGAATAATGAAAACAATGTCTATGTACAAGATGTGTGTGTTGTGCTTTACTCAGTGCAAACACAGCACTGCCGTGCAGCAGACACCACACACACAGCAAGCATCACTTTGCTCTTTACACTGTAGTGTATTTAACCAAAACATGGTTCTTAGGAAGAAAAGCTTACGAAGTTCATAGCACTGTTATAATCTAAAAAAAAAATCCATGTCGCTCAGCACTGATCTTGAGTGTATGTAATGATAGCAGACACCCCCCCAGTTTTTTTTTTTCCAGTCCCATTTTCCAAATTAGCTCTTCCAGGCATAAGATGGATACTTAATCTTCACTTTCATTTATAAAACCTGTAAACCAGCAATGTTTTGTTAATTAATATCCATAATTCAACTAAGCTGCTCGCTTGCTTATGTGCTGATGTAAGACTCACAGGTGTGTCTGCACTGAAAGACTGGTTTCCTGCCCTGCACTTTGGGAATCCTGGAACCTTTTCAGAAAGAAATTCTTCCCTTGTGAAGGCTCTGGAACTCAGAGGAGTTGTGGCTGCCTCATTGCTGCAAGTGTTCAAGGCCAGGTTGGATGGGGCTCTGAGCAACCTGGGATAGTGGAAGGTGTCCCTGTCCATAGCAGAGGGTTGGAACTGGATGAGCTTTAAGGTCCCTTCCAAACCAAGCCATTCCAGGATTCTATGATTCTGTGAACCTGGTCATCCCCACTGCATAACCGAAAAGCCATTCACTGCTGATTGTGCTCTGGACAAAAGTATGGAGTAAGAGAATATCAACTCTGCCTCTGTTCCTTCGACAACCTTCCAACTTCACCAGCTTGCACCTTTACACAGCCCTTGATGCTCATACAACATGCCCCAAGGAATGCAACACACACTTGGGCATCACGCTAGAAACGCATTTAATTTGATGCAGTCTCGGGCACAGCCCTCTCATTATTTCTGGCACTTCACACTGAAAAACCACAGAAAATAATAATTATACCTTGGAACTAGAGCAGGCAAGCAGGGCCAAGTGTGTTAGATAGCATGGGTGCTGCCAACCTGTCCTGAACAATGTCAGCTCTGAAGAGTGGGGACAGGAGCCAGCTTGCAGCCTGATGTGAGTCAGACTGAGTCAGACTTCCCTCCCTGACAAGGTCCACAGAACTGGTACAAAAACAGCAGCAGCATCTGTGGGCTAAAACTCTTGGTTCTCTCATGTCATAAGACAAGGGATGGAACTTTCGGAGCATGACCTTAATTTAACAAACCTGTCAGTCCAAATGAATTAACTACAACAGTTTGTCATTTGATTATACTTGGGCTTGAATAACTTCAAAATACAAAGTCCTGACACAAAACAAGGAGATCAACAATGCCATTTTTACCTAGGAGGTTTGGTTTTTTTTTTCAGAAAATTATGCTGGAGTGCCTTCATCTCAGTGCTGTTGCAAATTCAAGTCAGAGGAAGAATCTATGTCCATACTCTGTTGGCTCCTGTCTCTCTCTTCTTTTGCACTACCCTAAGATACATAACATGATCTCAAACTGATTTCCGCAGAAGCCAAACAGAGAAGGCTGTTTTTCCTCACTACCTCCAGCTATCCCATCTGCTGTGGCACCTTTTCCACTTTGCACCCTTGACTCCCACCACATGCAACAAAGGGACGTTCGTGTACACAACAGGACACTCCTGGAAAACAAAAGTTACTTCTCCAGTGCAGCTAAAACCTCTGCACTATCTGACACATTCATATTTTATGCTCTTCCTGACATATGCAGTCTGGGTAGTAACTTTTGATTCAAATGAACAGGTTACTCAGCACTTAAAAAAAACCACAAGCATACAAGGAAATTAAGTGAGAAAAAGATGGGCACATCTATAGATTTGTGCAGGCACGTGGACCATTCCTTCTTTCCGTCACAGTCATCATGATCATGCTGAATGTTTCAGGGTATTATTTAGTAACTCCAGAGGAGCGGGATGCCAAAATAGTTCAGAAATTTACCTGAATTGTCACTTGGCTGCTGTGGCATGACTCCCCCTGTGTGGTTGTGTACATAGCCTTGTGTGGCTCCATAGGTTATGGCTCCACTGTTGCCAGGTAAGTCAGGGAAAGCCGGATGGGACTCCAGGGGTGTTGGAGGAAGAAGGTGGTCACTGGAGAACATATTGCTGGCCAGGTGACCTTGACACAACTGGGAGAGCTGATAGATTCCTCCCTGGCTGCTGTACTGACAGTAAGTGGCCTCCAGGTTGTCTGCAGGCTCCAGCTGCTCCGGATAAGGGCAGGAAACTGGTGAACTGAAGCTGCAGAGAGCAAGGAGAGAGGCAACCCAAAGATTAAAGGAGGGTCAACAGCTACACCAACCTATCCAATTAACAACTGTTTTATTGCCAACCCTTCCTCCCAAATGCCAGGCACAGGACAAGGGCAACAAAAGCCACTTGAGCAAGTGCTTTCACAGCAGGGTTCCTGAACAATGTGTGGGGATTATCTTCCCACTCGCCAAAGCACCCCCAAAGCTTGAACACCCTCACTTTCACTTGACAGGCATGCAATTCTGAGAGTACTCTGAGTACAGGTAGCAGCTGTCTCATAGCAGGCACCCTGTCCCATTATGCACTTTATACAGCTTTTCATACTCCCTTTAAAGGATATCGTTACATCTGCCTCTCACTTTTCATTAATGCTTCCACCTAATTCCTCATCCCCTCTCCCACATTCACCCTCCCAAGGCTTCTCCCAGGAGCTGCTTTTTTCATCGCTCTCAAAGACACTCTCATCTGCCCCTACCCTTGATTCTGGACGCTGTAAGAGAAGGCTTCCCTGGAGCCGTTTTCCTGACTGGCCAAGCTGCATTCACTGCTGGGCGTGTCCAGCATCAGGGGAACAATGTGGCTGTGGGGGTCGAAGGCCAGGCTGAGCGCCAGGCTGGCCCTGCGGATGGGAGGTGGGCTGGGAAGGTTAGGGAAGCACTCCACGCCGCTGGGATTGAAGTGCAGCTGCGGCAGCGCCTTGCTCTGAGCTTGCGCTTCACAGGGTGCCACCATTCCTGCCACCGAGGAGGCTGTGAATAAAACAGACTGTCACACTGTGCTGTCACACTGGGAATCTGCAGGAGCAAGCAGAGGGAATGACAAGAGGAGCAGGACAGAAAAGCAAGATGCCAGTGAAAGAGCGGACGTTATTGGTGGGAATAAAAGTAAATGAGTACCAGCACTGCTGTTGAGAAGCAAAAGGGAGTAGTAGCAAGCTCTCTGGAACACAGAATGATGTTTACTGGTTAAATAAAATTACCTTTGTGATTTCAGTCTCTGCATACTAGCTTTATCCAGCTCTCAAGAAGGCAGCCAAATGAAGAAAAGTACTTGGAAAAGAGCCAGGAACAATTCCCCTGTCATCTTCCATTTCTACTGTCCTCTGGGAGGAGTGTGCTGCACAGATCACCCTTTAGAAAAAATGAACTGTGCTTTGAAAGAAACAAAGCTGTGCCTTTACAAATCCACTGTCTAGGCTGTTTTGAAACACATTTTCACTCCCATTTTGGCCTCTGATGAGTCATGCCAAAAACAAAAATTAAAAAAGTAGAAATGGCAGCTGAAGGTCCTTGGGAAAAAGAAGATGGGAGATGGAAAAGGAAACCAACACCCTTTGCTTGGTAGAGTCTTGTTTAGTGACCTGTCTCCTCAGTGACTGCTGGAAAAGGAGAGAGGAACAGTTTCCTACAGAACAGCCTCTGTGGAAAGACACAACAGAGGAAATTGAAGATCAGAATCAGGTATGCTGGTGATCCAGAGTAACAATTATACTCGAAGCTCAAGAAGCTTGGGCATGGTGCAAGAAAATGAGTTTCTCTCTTATTATGGCAATTAGCAAATGGTTTCTCTCTTCACAAATGCAGCCATCACGTGTGCAGGAAGCTGCAATGATTTCTCCAGTCTAGCTAGGCTGAACCAGCTCAAGGATGAGGAAGAGAAGAGAAAATACCACCAGCTGCTCAGGTGAAGCTCTCCCACACATGGCAAAGCTTTCATGGAAAGTCTGCAGCTGCACTTCACCCTTGCAGGCATATAGAGTAACATCAAATGCACTCCACCAGGTGTGACTCAAAGGCCTTAAACACAAACCTAAACATAAAGATGCCGCAACAAGTATTAGCAGCCTTTAGAGAATTTTGGAATGCATGTCCAGAGAGCTGATAAGGAGTTTCCACTTCAACATCTTGCAGATGTTTTCATTAGCAGTTTCTCAGATTGCCCAGTATGCTGGGCAGTTTTGTGCCTCTTATTGCACCTTCCCACATTCTGGTGTTTTCCAACTCTCTGCAGCCATGGAGAGAAGGAATCAAATGTTTCAATGAAAACTTCTCAAGTTTTCAACAGCCCTGATTTTAGGCTCAGTCAGAAAACTGAAGCAAAATCTAGGATGGCATCTCTAAAGCATTCACATGCCCAGGCAGTTCTCAGTCGTTTATTTTTTCTGTTTGACCGCACTATTT
Source organism: Hypocryptadius cinnamomeus (assembly GCA_013400635.1). Taxonomy (NCBI): domain Eukaryota; kingdom Metazoa; phylum Chordata; class Aves; order Passeriformes; family Zosteropidae; genus Hypocryptadius; species Hypocryptadius cinnamomeus. The sequence continues at coordinate 118,280 of VYZP01073399.1, read as the reverse complement.
ATTCATGCCAGGCAGCATCTCGGATGTACCTGTTGCATTCCTGGGTTTTGGCTTAGCCAGAAATGAAACTGAAGATCTCTTTTGATTTTTTTTAAACCCTTCTTTAGCACTGGTTGCCCTCACCACTGTGCCCCAGAACGCTCACATAAACGTTATGGAACAGCAGCCATGGGAGGCACAACTTACCTGAAAAGCAGTCGATATCCAGGTAAAGCTCCAGTTCAGTAATGACAGCTGTTCTGCAGATGGCCCTGCTCTTCCTCAGGATGAACACAAGCAGCCCAGGAAATCACTTCTAAACCCACTTCCATACCTACTAAGAATAATTTAATTTTTTAAAAATATTTGCAACACTTAGTGCAGGTAATCTTTGTGGATCATGGCAATAGTATCCTCAGGCAGTGAGACTGTGAGACAGCACCCTCGATCTCCAAAGAGCTGGTTCAGCCTTTTCTAAAGTCTCCCCTGCTTCTCTGTCCTTTCAAAGAGACACTGACATTTTGCCTTCTAAATAAAGTCACAAATGCAGTAAGAAGAAACAATTCCCAGAAAAGTCATATCTGCTGAATCTGACATATCTACAGAAGCTTCCAGAGTTGTTGCACGAAGAATTCTGACCCCTGGCTTGACATAATGCTTACATTGTACCATTCTGTGGCTCTTCCTGACGCTGATGTAGAGAGAGAGAGAACCTCAGAAAGCTTTCCAGTGAACATGGGATTTTTATTTCTTGCTTCCATTACTTCTGGGTTCTCAGTCCATGAGAAAACCTTGGGAATTTTTGGAGAGCAGTTTAATCATTTACACCTTCAGATCTCTGAACCAGTCCTAGCACTACACTTGACTTAACTCTAGAACGGTTATTCTGTTTGCAGCCTTTACTGGAACATCAAGGGCCATCACAAAGCTTTTGACAGATTCATCCTCATCTTGAAATGATAAGAAATTTGTTCAAAATTTGTTGGAAGGCCAGAGTCGTATAAGTGAAGTCATTGGAGATTGTAATTTATTTACTGTTCTTTGACAGGCCATATCCAGCTTCATCCAATTGCTCCCAAGATTTCCATTACAATCCCATCTCTGCCAGTGAATTTAATCACCTTGCTATTTGCTTAACAGAGTTACCTGCACAGGCTAGGCTCCTGACAGGTGTCCTCAGCAAGGCAAACACATGAAACAAAGGATTTCCTGCAAAAGCACCAGCAGGGCAGAAAAATCTCCTCCCACAAAAATCTCTCTACCAGAGGCACAGAAAGGAACTTTTCTTTCTAATGGGTTAACTCTAAAGAAAACATAAACCAATTAATCACAGATACATATATATCAGCAAGAAATCTCAGAAGACCAAGAAAAGCTTCAAATAACTGCCAGTGTCTAAAAAAAAGCCATTAATTTCAATCATGCTGTCTAGCAACAGTGAAAAAAAACCACCAACAAAACATTTCTAAGATCAAAGCAAGCTCAAAATTGAAGTTTTGAGTCACAAAAGGCTCTTATGGCAAGTAGTGTGGCTACTATATCCAAATCAGAAGCTGTAACTGCCAGCAAGGTAACACACATCTCAAATACAACCCACTGACATTTTAAATCAGCTTGTTTGGAGAACTGGTAAAAACAGTGGGACATTAAAAAAAAACAAAACACCAAACCCACATACCAACAGTCAGAACTACTGGATAGAGCATGGAAAAACAATGGAAATTGCATTTAACGCTCTGCAAAGGTCTCACGCACTTAAGTAATTTTCTTGTCCTGCTGAAACTGGTTAAAAAGGAAAGCACCTGAATGTGACCACTCCAGCAGGTCACACTGTGGGCCCAACTGCACCACAATGCAGAAATCACAGAGGCTTTTGCTGAAACCATCCATGAGCTGTTTCCACAAGGGACACTATTAAGCAATTGGTTTTGCCTTGTAAATTGATAACCTTTTTCATTCATCTGTTTCCTCTTTTGATCCTGTTATTTTGGATTTTATCCTATCCAAGTTTTGTCTCCTTCATTTTCTGAGATACCCTAATAAAGAAAACAGGCAGTCCATGGATGGCCCTGTTTCTAGGCAAGCTCTTTTTTTCTGAGCAAGGATGCTGAACGGATTCAAGTCACGTTGTCTTTCATTTTCCTTCTGTTTCATTTTTTGCTTTCATTTTTAAAGAGAAGTCTGACTTTGCAATGGTAACCAACAACAAAAAAGTAAGTCTCATTCCCCATAGCTGTGTTATCCTGCACCTAGTAAGGCAAAACTGCAACAGGAGCTTTCCAGGTGATGGTGCCATGCAGATCTCTCTTCTACAAGGATTCTCTACAAGTAATATCAGTCTTTTCTCTCAGAGAGGACACTTGCCCTTTTTCTTCTTTACACATTGCACCAAGAATTCAGATGGGACCTTTCTCTCCTATCAGAAAGAATTGCTTGTTTTCCACATGGAGAGCTGCATCCCAGTGTGCAGATCCCCCAGAAAGAACTGGATCAATACAAGCAGAGGACAAGATCATGTCCCTGGATTAAACTTTATTTCTCTGACAGACATTATCTAACAGGGCAAACAGCTTCATGCTGAGAGAGAGTAGGTTTAGGTTGGATATTAGAAGGAAACTCTTCCCTGTTAGGCCCTGGCACAGGTTGCCCAGAGAAGCTGTGGCTGCCCCATCCCTGGCAGTATTCCAGACCAGGTTGGATGGGGCTCTGAGCAACCTGGGGTAGTGGAAGGTGTCCCTGCCCATGGCAGGAGGGATGGAATGAGATGATATTTAAGGTCCCTTCCAAGCCAAACCATTCTGTGATTCCCTGATATTCTCTCCTGACTAAACAGTGTGTCAGCAGAGGTACTTTAGGAACTGGGAGAGGTTCCTAAAGCATAAAAATCTGAGGATTTTTGGTTTGTTTCCTTTAAACTAATTGTTTCACAAAACCTTGGTTTCTATCCAATTAAATTGAGGGCTCAACAGACTTCATCACTTCATCACTCTGAAAGCAGTGAATTACTCAAACATTTTGACCATATACTCAAACATTTTGACCTCTGTTGCAAGCAGTGGAAAAACTGGAACTGACTGAATTACAGTTAAAAAGGTCATTGGATTGACTAAAGGAGTCGTTGCCTTGGGAGGATGACAGGCAAATTTAAATGACAGAAGTACTAGACTAGGTTATAAAGCAAGTATTTCAATTGCATACTTTTAGCAACACATGAAGCTTACAGTTGCTTTCCACCATACCAAAATACCTTTAAGGTAAAAGCACTATTAAAAAGTTTGAGTAAGTCTTAGAAAATGAGTTGCAGGAAGTGGCCTTAATACTGACAACTAAATACTGATATATTTAGAATACGACGACGGGACAGACATAATGGCATGAAATTCCAAAGAATTAATCACACCGGGAAGCAGGAAAACACACACAGCAGTACCATATGTCAGCACATCTACTGCTTGGGATATCCATCCCTAAGGAAGTGGTGGAGTCCTCATCACTTTGGAAGTCTTTTTGTATTGTGCCAACTTGGAAACACAAACGTATCTAGGAAATGCTTTAGGGAGCACTCCTGACTCTAGGGAATGCTCTTGGACTGCACACATCAATAAAAAATTAGACAAATCCTCTCTCTTTCATTGCCAATCTTTTAACAGAGCTCGGGTAGAAAACTGGTTGAACAGCACACCCCACAGACTTAAAATTCCACTGCAACAGTAAGTAAATTCAGTCTTCAGCTTTGGAACTCGGCTACTCTCACTCCCTCAAGGTCTCGTACAAAATGGAAACCTGCGCTGCCTGGAGAAGCCAAGGAAGCCCCTTTGGATGTTTTAAGGTGTGGAGTAGCTGATGGAGCCTTTACAACACCAGCAGTTCACAGAGTGCACCTTCCTTACGCAGCTCACGTGGCTCAGGCTGTAACCAGAATGTTTCCATCTAAACCAGAATATGGAGAGTGTGTATCTGCCACAGAGAACATCAGAACCACAACAATACTCCCCTCATCCTTTACAGCAGCAGGACCAGTGTCAAACAGCTGTTATAGAAGAATGCCCTGCTCACTTATGCTTATGAAGTCCTACTCAAAATTCCTTGCTGCCTTATGCTAGAACAGAAACAAGGACTGCAAATCTGTCTCCAGAACTAGCACAGAGGGACCACCATGCTGGTAGATAACTGGCTGAAACTCAATCAGCAGTGAGCTGCCATAACTACAATCACAAAATCACTGGAAGAGACCGTAAGGACCACCTCATTCCACCCCCCCGCCATGGGCAGGGACACCTTCCACTATCCCAGGTTCTCAGAGCCCCATCCAACCTGGCCTTGGACACTGCCAGGGATGTGGCACCCACAGCTACTCTGTGCCTGTGCCTCACCACCCTCATAGGAAAGAATTTCTTCCTATTATCTGACCTAAATTTCCCCTCTTTCAGTTTGAAGCCATTCCCTCTTGTCCCACCACTACAGTGCCTGATGAAAAGTCCCTCTGCAGCACCTCTGTAGGCCCCTTTAAATACTAGAAGGTTCTTCTGAGGTCTCCACAAAACTTTTTCTCCTTCAGGTACAACAGCCCCAACTTTCTCAGCCTGTAGAGTGATGTGGTACCACTTTTTGCACTGATGGCATAAGGCTCTGACATGGCCTTTCCTAAAGCCTTTGGGAACCTCCCAGCTCCACCAGCTAATGCTGCAGCTGTGCAAAACACATGTGCTGGTCAGGGTCTCACCTGAGGTAGAGGTGGGTGATGGAGGGTGTGTGCTGAGCAGGCTGGAGGAGTTCCCAGCTCCAGGGTCTCCTCCCAGCACACCAGGCTGGTCTCCAGCAGTGTCAGGCAATGGAGGCACGGGCAGAGGAGGTGCCCTGCAGCAAACACAGAGGACAAGGCAGGGCATTATGACCAGTCATGCACTCCTCTATCTGACAAGGGGCAGATCCTACATCACCAGCAGGTGCAAAGGGAAAGCACTGGCTGACTACAAGTGCCAAGGAATGCTGTATCTAAAGTCTTTGGAGAAGCAACCCCAGGTCACTTGAATAGGAGAGGCAGCAGGAACAGTGCAATGAAGTAAGGTGCTCTCCAATCTTCCACTTTAATTTTTCCTCTTCCACTTAATTTTTCCTCTTTTCATTCTGTTTTCTTCATAAGAAGACACTCACTCCAGATTGCCATAAATACATCCCCTTGGAGATTGATTTCTCCCCTCAAATATTCACCATCCCTTGAAAGACCCTCTTACATATTCCCTTTCCCCCCATTAATGTCCTCTGCTCACATATGAAAAGTGCTACCTCGGATTTCTTCAAAGAAGTCCATGACTTTCTAAGACTGATCTAATCAAGCAGCATTTCCATCACCAAGTGAAAATCCATGGAAACAGAAAGTAGTGGTGGGAGAAGTGGGTTAAAAGAATCCCCAAGCACACCCAAAGCACCTGGCTGACGCATTCGCAGAAACTAAAAATGAAGAGATGATTCCATAAACTTTTCTACCTCATCCCTTGCTCTTTACATGATTTCAGCTGGAGCAATTTCAATTGTTTTATTTCAAAATGAATTTGATTAATCTGTGTTACAGGTTAATCAAAAGTACTTTTAAGAGGGTCCATCACAATTTGTCCAGAAATCTGACAGGCTACCTAGGTCCAACTCAATGCTCAGCTGTTCACTGTTAAAAAATGAAAGGGAAATGGCAGAAGAAAATATTTAATTGCTTAGGTATCAATTGTGGAAAAATGAGAAAACAGAGTAAGTTCCTTACCCATAGCCCTCTGATCCAAAGGGGACAGACAGAGCTGATGATACTGGATATTTTCTGTTGCCTTTTATATTCAACTTCTGCAATTTCCGCCACTTGGCCCTGCGATTCTGAAACCAGACCTGAAAAATGGGAAGAAAAGAATGCATTCAGGGAAGAAACCATCTACACATGGGGACACTGACAATGTCCCAGTCCCTGCCCATCCCTTTTCTGCACAGAACCCACAGGCAGCACTGTCCCCCAGCAGGCATTACCAGGATACGCTGTGGTGTCACACCAACCACAGCTGCAATCTCTCTCCTCTTCTCATTGTCAGGATAGTGGTCTTCCTGGAACATCTTCTCCAACTCTTCCAGCTGCTCTAGAAATGATCGTCCAAAGAGAGAGAGAGATGGGAAATATGTGACAAGAAAATAAGAAAAAAAAATTAAAAAGACGGGGGGGGGGGGGTTTTTACTTTTTTANAGGGGGGGGGGGGGGATTTTACTATATTAGAAATACATGAGTAACAAATGATTTTTTAAAAATAAACCACAAAAATAAATAAAAATCTTCTTTGGCTGTTTCAAAAGCAAAGAGCATTGCTAGTGATGCTTCACATGAAAGACACTCAGCAACCTTTATTAGTGGAAGTCTTCACACACCTAATGGTGTGGAGTGCAGTGCAATACCAGTTAGAGCAGATCAGCACTGGGAAGGGAATACCAAGTGCCACTGGCACTGCCAGTCTCACTGTGTGCCAGTGTGTGCCTTGGGATCTACCTGCACTATAGAAGGTGCGGGGTTTCCTCTTGACAGGTAAGGACTTTTTTCCCTTGGCCACATCACAGCTGCCTCTGGACTCCAGGACTGAAGAGCCCTTGAAGGAATTCTGAGCTGCAGTGCTGGTTGGAGCACCTTTGGATTGGTGAGGGGCCAGGCCGATCTCCTCCTGCCTGCAGGCAGCTCCAGCCACTCCACTGGATGCTTGCTTAGTTTTTTCCTTCTTCACCTCCTTTTCAGTCCCAGCAGGGCAGTAACTCTCAGAGTGCTCTTGTGACCCTGACTGACCTGTGGGCTCCTGTGCTAATCCAACCTTTGTGTCACCGCAGAAATCCAATGGTTGCTCACACACCGAGGCAAAGTCGTGCTGGCCATCAAGGACAACGGAGTCTTTGGAAGATGACCCAGTTGCCTGCAGGGTGCTGCATCCCCCATCTTCTTCCACCTTCTTTACAGAGCTATTCGTGTCTTCTATTCCCAAGTTATCCTCAACTATTTCTTGTCTGACTGTGCCTGGGAATGCAGGTAGAACACTGCTCCCTGCACCATGGTCACCAACAGCATCAGCATCCACCACAAGGTGCTCTGTATTCAGCAGCAAGTTCTCCTTCTCATCCTGGGACTCTGCAAGGTAAAAATGGGGAAAAAAAAACCCAAACCCCACACCACATGCCCATTGCCTAAGCTGGATGTGTCTGGATCAGGAGTTTCAGTTATGGGGGAAGGAAAAGCCCCCACACAACAAAACCCAACAGTGACAAGAACCAGAGAGCTGAAATAAAGACAGGTGCTGCCAGGAAAGCAACAGCAAAGAACCTGATATGGTCAATATGGAGATATTCAAACGTGTGATGAAAAAAGCCTCATTTTAAAAGCAAAATGTAAACTACAGAAGAGGGTAATTCCAGACACAGAGAATAAAAGGAAGCTTGCATATTACAAATACAGTAGTGGGAAAACAGCCTCAGGGATAATACAGGTCTCTGGAATAAACAACAGAACAAAAATCAATGACCTGACAAGACCCTGTCACCTTATTAAAATGAGCAGAAGAAAGAGAGAAGCAAAATTCTGGTCTACTGTGTCAGCAGGGATTACCTGACAAACGTCATCACTTTTTTACTTTTATAGAGTTCTATCATGCCAAAGCTGGCCAAGCAAAAAACCATTAATTGTACAAACTTCTAATAACTGCCTTAAATTATTTCTCTGCAGCTTCAGCCACACTTCTGAGTAACAGATTTACGAGATAGGGAGAGAAATAGGGGAATAAGGACAAAATTAGGTACAGAAGTCCAACTAAGTTTGACAAAAACCACAAACTGTGTTACAATAAGACAGACTAAATAGTAGAAGACAGGTCAGAATGAACACAACAAAAGAAATAATTAAAATAGGCAACAGAATAATACAGAAGCCTTATACTTTTCCAGCTGGCACATACATTTCCAAATAAAAAGTTCCAAAAATCTCCCAGGTGGCTCAGAATGTGTGAGTCTGTGTGATTTCTGCTACTTAATTTATTTTTTTTTAAGTGATTATTTCATAAGAATAGGAAGTAGAATAATAAACATAAACCCATGTATTTGCCTTTGTCTGGAGAGAAGAAAGTTTGAGCAGACTGTTGGCAGCATTTCAATAGCACATGACAACAGAGAAACTTCACAGTTTAATTTTTTGGGGAAAAATATAAAAATAATTTCATTTCACTGTGCTCTGGTCTTGATATATATTAGTGCAATGCCAAAATAAAGGATTTGTTTCTGCCTCAATGTCTCTTTCTGAAACAACTGTTAACCAAGGAGGAGCCCCACAATTCCAAGCAGACCAGAGAAACTTCACAGAAATATGAGGGGATGGCAGGCTGCTCCAAGAGCATCTCATTTGCTTTTTATAGGATTAAGAGAACCAAATTAGTTGCAGGGGAAAGAAACAGAAGCAGGAAACTATGCAGCTATAATAATTTGATCTTGTTAAGCAGCAACAAGTTTCCACTGCAGTTAAATGAGATTAAATATCCTGATGGGGAGGGTCAAGAACTGAATGAGGAAGATGTCTCTGGTCTATATAATTCCTTTTTCCACCATCCTCCTGGTTGCATCTGAGTTTATCTCACTCATTATGTGAAAAAAGAGTATTTTCACATTATTTGAGCAGGGTTTTTACTTGTTTCTACGCAAACCCCAGTACGTGTTTACCTCACAAGTGTCCAAGTCTTATGTGAGTACCTTGTATCTGTAGAAGAAATGGACACCTGGGAGTTTAATATTCTTTACAGAAATAGTCCTCCAAGTCAAAGTAAACTGCTGTGTTTTAATCCTAGAACAGATAGCAAAAATCTCACAACCATTTGGGACTGCCAAGGAAAAGAGCTGAAATGAAAACCAAGTTTGGAGAAAAAGATGGGCCTTGCTGGTAACAAGGGGAGTTATAAAACCACTCCTTTCTCCCATCATTTAGAGACCAGACTGAACATCACTTTGTCCCACTTTTAGAAAAATAGAACATTAAGTAGAAGGGATTTTAACGAGTGGGAACATCAGGAATAGGTAGTCTGGAACACCTGGTGCACTTGCAGCAAGCCAAGTCCCCTTTTCCATCTCACAGCCACCTCCTTAGACATTCCTCGGAAAAAGCCAACCACTTGAACCGCAAGGTTTTTAGGGTTGTTTGGGGCATTTGGTACAAAGCCACCTGAACACACACACGGCAGGGGAAAAGGAACAGCCTCAGAGGTCCCTCCACACAAGGAGGGGGAAAACCGGACAGCGGGGGAAGGCGCAAATGAGAAACCCCGAGGCAGCGGAGCGCTCGCTGTGACACAAAGGAAAGACCCCCTGCCCCCGGTCAGGTGCTTTTACAGGCAGGGGACACGAGGGCCGGGAAATCCATCATTCCCAGCCGCGGGGCCCAGGACGTGGAAGGCTAATGAGTGCCCAGATAATATCGCTGAGGAGCGATTATCCTCCCCCGGGGCTGCTCATTAGGCTCATTGCCGGGTGCCTTCCCCCGGTCATTAAGGCGAGCCGGCATCACTCATCCCCCCTGCCCTCATCCACACCCTTACCACAGCCCATTCCAAGCCCTCCAGTGGCCCGCTCCTCCGGCTGCTGCTCCTCGCCCGCCCCGTCCATGCCGGCTCCGTGCGGGCCCGCTCCGGCCCGGCCCGGTTAATGCCCCGCCCGGCGACCCGTCCTGCCCGGCCCCGGCCGCCTCATCAAGGGCACCTGGGCACAGCGGGGGAAGCCCTCCTGCCCTTTCCCCCACCACGGGAACCACGCCGGGCCCCCGTTCTCCACACGGAGGGAACGGGAGTGTTGCAGCCTCGGTGAGGATATCGGGAAGAATGCTCCCTGTGAGGGAAATCTCGCCGCGTGCACCTTGGTGTTGCAAAACTCGCCACCCGTGGATGAGGGGAACCTCGTTGTCAGGACTGCTAGACCCGGTTCTGGGCTCCTCAGTACGAGGACAAGGAGCTAGTGGAGAGGGTCCAGCGAAAGGAAACAAAGATGATGCGGGGTCTGGAATGTTACAAGGACAGACTGCAGGGGCAGGGTCTGTTCTGGCTGTGGAAGACTGAGAGAGGATCTTGTAACCCATATAAATAATCTTTAATGGATGGCATGAAGATGGTGCCAGACTTTTCAGTGGTGGCCAGCAACAGGGCAAGGAGCAATAGCCATGAACTAAACCACAAAAAGTTTAATCTCAACATGAGGAAGAACTTTTTTTCCGTAGAGAATGGCAGAGGCCTGGAACAGCTGCCTAGGAAGGGAATGGAGTCTCCCTCTCTGGGGACATTCCAAACTCATCTGGACATGTTCCTGTGTCACCTGCTCTGGATGACCCTGACTAGACCATCTCTAGAGATGCCTCCCAGCCCTAAGAATTCTGTGATTCTGTTCTTTTCCTGTGGCCTGGCAGGAACACATTTGGTTTAGGTGTCCAGCAGCTTCTGGTTCTTCAGCAGCTGGGGGCTGCAAGGAACAAATGGCACTTCCTGACTTGTGGGCACTGTAATTTGTGTCCTTTCAATGCTTAACAATTCTTAGTAAAAAGAAGGCTCCTAAGAGAGCAGCACCAGGCATTGCTTGCATGAAGAATGAGATTTGTGTTCTGATGCACCAAACCAGAACATCCTTCATCCTCCTCGTGTTTATTGGCTCATCATTGTGCTGCTGGCACAGCACTGTTCTCCTCCTGACTCAAAATTCCTGTCTTTATTTCAAGATTCACTTTTGGCTTCTAAGGCCTTGCTTCTGCACATGCTTTCACCTGAATAGTTTCATCAGGTTAAACGAGTGTAAGCTGAAAGATCTATGCCAACATTTTGGAGCCAGTATAATTGGTCTAACAGTGCACCTGGTTCAGCCATCAGCTGCAAGAAGTTGGGGCTAAAATGGTATTTAATCTGTTAACGGGATTCAGCTGACAAGACACAACATCTTGGAGGGTCATGGGACCTCTTCAATATCAGAAAAAAATGCAAATACAAAAATCACTATCTGCTTTAAAAGTTGTTTCTGAGCAAGGTTGTGTTTATTTACTGAACTCTGGTCCTACTATAACCTTTTTTTTGAAAATAATAAGAACTGTGGAAAATGCTTTCATTTATTTTTCTTGAGGAGGGACCAGCACTAGGAGTTTTTGGGGGTTTTTTGAGCCATACACATATGTGTGTATATATATATAACCACATATATATATATACACTTACATAGATTAAACTACTTTATACTTATATGTGTTTTAAACTACTTTATATGAAAAATGTCAGCCATCATAAAATTTGGTTTTCACACATACACCCTGACTTCTCAGCTTCTCAACAAAACATTTTAAATGCACCTCATGCTTGTACTTAATTGCTGTCCTTTTCACAAAAAGAAATTAGTGTAACTGCCCTCTGAGGGTTGTCTTTAATTATTTCCTTTTTTCAGAAATCCTGAGTTTGTTTTGTCCAGATACACTCTGTGTCAATCTCCACAGGTTCCTGGGGAAGATACAGTGGCACGTCTCACAGAATCTTGGTGAATAGCAGGAAAGTGTTGGGATTTGCATGACATACCCTATGCCTCTGTTTAATACTGATTTTCTGGTAAATCAGGTAATCCACATTAGATAACGTGGGGAGAAATTGTGGCACAATTAAGACTGTCATAGGACACAGCTAACTTGATTCCTGTATTGTGAATGTGCAGTTGGGAGGTATATTGTACTAGTTTAATTATGTTTATACAAATCAAAGATATGACAATCAGTTTCAGTGTAGATTTGTTTATGGATTTTTGGTGGCAGGATGGTGCTGGGGCTAAAAGTTTAACTAAACAGTGAGATGTTGAGGCCTGTCTGAAATGTAAGAAATCAAAGTAACCCGGGGTATAAGCACTTGTTCTTAGAAGTGTAAGCTGACCTTGAAATGCTCCTCGACATACAAAGGCCTGACATCAGGAAATAAAGGCTGTACCTGTGACAGGGACAAGTTAACCTTTGATCCAACTAGTTAAAAACAGTATAGAAGTGCTGTCAGTCATGACAACAGTACCCTTGAAGTTTCCTATGTCAAGTGGAATTTTAACAACATACGGAATTAAGCATAAAAACCACTTTGGGAGGATCTAATGAACAATCTGCCTGCTTGCTTTCAAGAGCAGAATTTGAAAGAGTAAAGAACTGTCAACCTGAGGTGTTGAACAAGATGACTTCTAATTTAGAATGGGAATATGTATGGCTGGCTCCTCCTGGATGAAGCTGAAGTGGATGTAGGATGCCTCGACTGCCTGTGTGAGATGGCCTTACACAGCTAAACTGATACCATGGCAGCGTTCTGTGTCCCACCTGAGACACTGACAATCCTGGGGACTTGGAACTGCATAAATTCATGACAGCCTGGGACAAGCAGGCATTTGGGATATATGAATATTCTGGTCTTGTGGAGGATTATAACCCTTCTCCTGTGAGTCTGAGGTAGAGCTCTGCTTTGGCTTTTAGCTCGGGACCAGCTCCAGTCCTTCTGGGGGGGGGGTGGGGGCAGAAGTGTTAGCAGATTGTTGTCTGATCATAGATTACAAGTTGAATAACTGGGTCCTGTCCTTCTGCTCTAGTGGGCTGGACTCCCATTTTCTGTAGTTCATCCCTTCAGCTTACCTTCAGTTATGGATGACTAACACCACTGTGGAAGAGCTGCAGCCTCCAGGGCTGGGAATAATAATGAAGAACCTTTAGGCTGGATAAACCCAGCTTTCCTCACTGCCTCTGCTAAAGAGATCTGTTTGTACTTAACAGTCACTTAAAAAGGAAAATTATAGCCAAAAAACACTGCATGTATATTCAGTAAATTGAATTACTTACACTTGAGAGAAAACCTAAGTGATAAGGCAAGCAGAAAGCTTTTTAACTGGAGAAGTGCATGAGTTTATTAGGACTAAAAGCAACTTTTTTCTTTTAATCCAGCTAAAATTATTGATATAAATAGGTCATAATAAGCTATTCTAGATACAATGTAAATGGGATTTAAAGGCAGAATGTTACGGAGACAGAAAGCTGGAGATACAAAGGTAACTAATTCTTCAAATATATTAAATGCAAGAGGCTACACGTGGCTTTCTTTGGTGTATTGATTCTTAAACCTGATCTTGCATTGACTGAGCTGAACACTTTAACACAGAAACAGTATTTTACACTTGAAGGCATATCCTCAAATAGACAGGTTCTGCACAAATGCATGTAAACTGGACTTAAAACCAGAGTCCTTAAAAGAACAAAGACCCTGGTGCATATTTTGCCTTTATCTACAGTGGCTAAATATCTCGGTGTTCTCCATAAGTGTGCAAAATGGTGCATGCAATACCACATCAGCAATCAGAGTAAGAGCAGCAGTAAAGTGCCACTTCATTGCATGTGCCTAGTCCTGGTTATTTTGTACGGGGCGTGTACCAACCTGAAATATAGATCTTTGTCAAAAGTCACTGATCTTCCAGGGGGAGGCAGAGTAAAAAAAAAAAGTCAGTTCAGATGGCTTGGTGGGATGCTTGTTCAGAAGAGAGGTGACCTTTGTGAAGCAGATTTCTCAGCATGATACTTCGTATGTGGGGTAAATCATCACAGTGGCTTCTGAAAACTCTGCTTAATTCCAACGGATTTTGTAATGATGTTAAGAACTCTTAACAGCATTTGGGTACAATGAAATATTTGCCTATCTAAACCCCTGTAGACTTGCATGATCTAATACATAAATTGCCCTAAATGGAAATTACACTATGGAGATCAACGCCATGAAGGTATCCAGAGGATATTCAAACAGAATACTCTCCTCAGCTCTGTTGTGCTTTGCACTTAGCACCTTCCTTCTCAGGAACTCGAAGCTCTCAGGCTGCTAATACTAGTGAATTTAGCCTCACAACATGCAGTGAGGTAGGTAAGTTTACCCCCATTTTGCAGATGGCAAAACTGAGGCAGAATTCTGAAGTGACTTGCATAAGGTCCCACAACTTGTCAGTGGCAAAACCAGGAATATGTTTTCAGAAGTCCAGACCCCAGACCTCTGTCCGATTTAAGTCCCTCCCTACTACCACAAAGCAAGCAATACATGCAACCTTTATCCTTCCTCCTGCTGCCATAGTCCTGCTGACACAGAGGAAGTTTTTCCTGACTGAATTCCCACTTTCTTTGGCGAAAAGCACCTGGTCCTGTCAAAGTGCTGTGTATTATGCTCTTCGCAGAGGCATTTCTTCTGAGGCACAATGGAAAAGCCATGGTTTCCCCATGGCAGGGAGACTGTACAGGTCCAAACAGAGTCTTATTTCTTGCAGAAGACCTGCTGCTTGGCATTCTTCACCCGTTGCTCCTCCTTCAGGTTCTTCTGTCGTACATGTTTGCTGGAGATGTTTTCCACGTGTTCCGAGGGGAACCAGCCTCTCTCCCGGTCTGAGAGTTTTACTCCTTCTATCCACCCTGTGGTGTAGGCAAAAGCACAACATGAGGCAAAAGTCACATGTTTTTTTCATTGTTCCCCATAAAAAAGCCCCCTTCAGAAAGACTCTAAGGGCAAAGGAAAAGATCCCCTTTCAGCTTCCAAATAAAGCATACTAAAGAAGATGAAGAATCCCTCTGCCCTCTCAATCCTACAGTTTAAGACAGGCACTGTTCATTCTGCTCACCATCATTGCTGTACTGCATAACCATGATGATATCTGCCTTCTCCAAAGCCAACTCATCATTTTCCCGAGCCTTGTAAGTCTTTATGCACTGAACCTGTGGTGCATCTGAAGGGGAGGAAAGATCACATTGATATATTGGAAAGCAACAGTAAACCTGTGGGCATCAGCTCCAGAGGAGGTGGAGAATAAGGAGTTGTCCAAATGAAAAGGAGAGAACTGGAAGGGAACACTGCAGGTCTTCATCTAAAATGAAGCGTTAAAACATGTAAAATAACTGGCAGCACCCAGCACTGAGGAAAAGCCCATGAGCATGTTCTTTATCTACAAAACCCCAAGTACTCTGCATTGGAATCCTTCTGGGGTGTCCCACCTCACAGTGCTTGTGACTCCTGCGAGCCAGCCCACCCCCACTGCTGCAGCAGCAGAGCAGTCTCACCAGGGCATTCCAGGAGGTCCGGTTCTCCCCGCGGAGGAGCCAAAGCAGAGATCCACCTCAGCTTCTCACTGCTGGAAAGCAGCACAGAACAGGTATCAGCATTCAGTGTGAGGGACAACAATCTGGTGACTGAAATGGGGTGGGGTGAAGGGGTGTTTGCTCACACAAAGGGAAGCAGAGAAAGGAGGTGGGAAAAGGCAAAAATTCCCATTTTTGGAGGCTGATGGTATGACATAATGTGGTAGTATTGTATGAGCAGCTATGATGAGAGAGGAGGGAGGTGTTTCACAAGGAAATATTTATAGCAAGAGGATGCTTTTCAAGAGTTCTGCTTAGCAGCTGCATTTGGTATTTCAGCATTTGAGTAGCTGAGGGACAACCATCAGGCTACTAGGAGGTGTCTGGCCATGGTAACGGGATATACCAAAGGTAAACTTGAGCTCTTACTGTGTCTCTGTCCGAAACAAGAACTCCACTCTTTTCCCCTGGTTATTCTGAAGCAGAAAGAGGCGGAACAGATTCTTGTTTGCCCCGTGGAGTTTCATCTCACACTTCTCCCCACGCACGTAAGAGAAAGCAGCATGGTCAAACACAACGAAACGTCCACCCCTGCAGGTCAACAGGAGGAACAAAACAAGGTGAGAGTTTTAAGGTGGTGAGGGTTACACATAGTCTGCAGGAAAGCAAAAAGCTTTTAATGAGTCTTCATCTGCTTCAGACATCCTAAGCAGTGCTCTTGTTAGAAGTCTCAGAAGACCAAAGAAGAGAGAGAAGAAGGGATTTAATGAAAAGGGTAGAAATACTAAGCTCTGTCCTGTCAGAATTTTGTTTGGTAACTTACAGCTTAAAAACAAACCCACCACCCTCAAAACCCCAACACAACTAACCAGTGTGTTGACAAACCAGTGATTGGCACATTCACTAGTCCTCATACTGTGCTTTAGGAAGAAATTATTTACCAAGTAAAACTAGAACAAATGGAACACTTGTTCAAGTGTTTCACATTGTAGAGATGCAAAGGCAGAACAGAAGTGTTGTGCTAGGGACCACAAGATATGTTTTTGTATTACAATATGTAATTAAGTGCTGGAACTATCAATTTCCACATACTCGCATGATACTCACATCAGGTCGGGACAGGAGAGTGACTTGACAAAGGCTGCCACTTGCTGGCAGGCAGAGGGAAAGGACTCTGTCACCAAAGCACAGACCCCGAAAGAGACAGGTATTTTAGAAGGGGCAGCAAGAATTGTGTTGAAGCACTCACTCCTTGGGCCGAGACAGGAGCAGACAGTCATTGAAAAGGTGTAGGTAGATGGGCCGGGTCGTGACTTTCCATTTTGGACTCAGGTTGTTGAAGTCGAGTGCTGTCAACTCACCACACTTCACAAGTCGCCTCGACTGTGAGATGAGTGGGAATATCTGCAAGACAAAAATAAATATTTATTCACAAGTAAAGGGGTCCCTGTGAGTTTTGGATTTGCATTTTTGCCTTTCTCTTGAGGAATTGTGCTTTCAGTTCTCCAGCTGGAGAGGTGTAAGTCATGGCAGGCACCTTTATGAGAAGGCTGACATGAATGATTGGTCAAGGGAAGCACTGATGAAGAGCTGGCCTGTGGATGATGTTCTGGTTCAAGAGCTCTGTGTATATCTGAGAGGGAAACAAAAAGTGGCTTTGTGGGGAAAGACAGAAAATACATTAGGCTAGAGCAAGGCCCAGGGAATGCTCACCTTACACTCAAATTCAATCTTCTGGCTGAGGTAGATCAGCTCTTCAGTGCTTTTCATTCGCTGGACATTCTCATTGCAATCCTTGATGAGCTGCAGAGGAAAACAGATAAGCAGTGAGGTGGGAGCAGAACTGCATGGTGGGATCAGTACTACTCCCGGGAGCCCCTCAGGTGTCAGCGTAAGTGACAATTCCTTACGCATCCTCCTGCAAAACAAGTATATATTACAATCACAGAATATTCTGAGTTAGAAGGGACACACAAGGATCATTGAATCCAAATCCTGGTCCTGCACAAACACTCCAACAATCCCACCCTGCGCCTGAGAGCATTATCCAAATGCTCCTGGAGCTCTGGGAGCCTTGGGGCCGTGACCATCCCTGGGGAGCCTGTTCAGTGCCCCAGCACCTCTGGGAGAAGAACCTTTCCCTGATATCCACCCTAACCCTCCCCTGACACAGCTCCAGCCATTTCCCGGGTCCTGTCCCTGGTCACACAGAGCAGAGATCAGGGCCTGCCCCTCCTCTTCCCCTCGTGAGGAAGCTGCAGAACTGCTGTGAGCTCTGGCCTCAGTCTCCTCTTCTCCAGCTGAATAGACCAAGTGGTATCAGCCACTCCTTTTGTCTTCACCTCCAGGCCCTTCACCATCCTGGTGGCTCTCCTTTGGAAGGTCAAATCATCACTAGACAGAACAATCCACCTTATGAAGCTGTACAAATTTTAGATAACCATTTGTCCCAGAAAACTTTAAACCCTGCCTCTATAATAAACAGGATAAGAGGAAGGGATGCAATAGAGTAATGCTGTGGGGTTTTTTAAAGCAAGATTTTCTTGCAGGGACAAGGGTGGGAGTTGATGATCAATTAGAGACAAAGGTAAGGCTGCAGAAAGGGTAGGCACCTTTACCTTTTCAAGTGCATCATAGGCCTGCGTTGCTTGCACTTCCTCCTCAGACCCGGGCCGAGTTCTTTTCAGGATATTCTGTGTGATAAAAGATGATTTTCACGATGCAAACAGGGAAAGGTGGGCATTACCACCACTAAAGAGTACGATAAATAATAAAGCAGAAGTAGCTGATGACATGTGGAGACAAGAAAGCCAAAAAATTGAGATGCAGAATGTCATTGTTAAGTCATACTGTCCAGTGCATTCCTGTAAATCTAAATTGTATTAATTATCACATAGAAGTTATATGGCATATGCAACCACTAGCTAAACCACAAGTGGATGTATGAACAGAATAGAATTGTCCTTTTCTCCGGTTAAAAAGAAGTTCAAATAATCAAAAAGAAGAATTTTATAGAAAGAGCTCAAAATTCATTCTTTAGGAAGTGGCTGGTTCCCTGTCTGGATGGCTCTTTATTAGTCAAATTTGCAGGCAAAGCATAGACACAGACTGCCTTCCAGAAGGCAGCCAAGGAACCCTTGCTTTGTTTTCCTAGCAGGAAGCCAGAAAGTTCAATAAAATGTAAATCAGCATGTTCTGAAAAGACTCCATAAATTCTTTATTGGGGTACAATTAAAGTAGTGTCACAACAAAGCCCTAAATGATTCACAAACAGCAATGCCTCACGCAGTGCCACATCCATAATTTCCTGAACACCTCCAGGGATGGGGACTGCATCATGTCCCCGGGCAGCCCCCAACCCAATGCCTCCCAACTCGATTTGGGAAGAAATCCCTCCTGATGTCCAACCTGAACCTTCCCTAATACAGCTTGAGGCCATTTCCTCTTGTCCTGTTGCTTGTTCCCTGGGAGCAGGGCCTGACCTGCCAGCTGCACCCTCCTGTCAGGGAGTTGTGCAGAGCCACAAGGTCCCCCCTGAGCCTCCTTTTCTCCAGGCTGAGCCCCTTTCCCAGCTCCCTCAGCTGCTTCCAGACACAGCTTGAGGGAAACTTGAGGGAAGGCAGAGAATCACCACAGTTACCTGTAGGAGGAGTTTGAGTCGAGTGATGCGCTGGAAGGGGAGGATAAGGAAGGATTTAAGCGAGAGGCGCTGGCACACTGGATCACTTTCCAGTCTCTCCAAGACTTGCTGGAACCCTGCATTTCCATTTCTGTGGGAGTGGCAAAGAAAAAAAAGACGTCCAGGCATCAAAGTAAATAAATAACCTTCCTAGTATCAGATTTCAGGGAATGCTGGAGTACTCCCAACAGTCAGGTTTTGTCCCTGGGGCAAGAGGTGTCAAGAAACTGCACCACTCTGCTGCTGAAGAGCAACTATGGGTTTCTAACAGCTACAGGATGGCAGTACAGCTGTTATTATCTCTCTCCTCTTTCCACAGCTGTCTGGAGTAAAGGCCAGAAGTAACATCAACATTACAACTCCCTCTATCAGCAGTGCTCCTTTCATGAGGACAATGGTGGTTTGCACTCTGGTTCTCAGTGACCAAGACTGAAAACCATTATCCAGGATGGTCATTTTTGCTCTCTTCAGTAGAGGGCAGACAGAGAACAGCTTGCAACAAGATCAGATATTACTTATTACTTTCCTCTCCAATGCTATGGAAGAGAAGCCTGCAAGGAGCTCTGTCCTGCTGTCCCAAATGCCATTGAACTGAAGAAGGTTCTTCTGGGGGGTGTAGCAAGAGCACTGCTCAACAGCCCATTCCTGCAGTATTCCCCATTGTTTGAAAGAGTCAATATTCATGGAAGTAAGGGGGAGAAGGGTGCAGCAAATGAGAAAAACTTACAGTAACCTCTGGAAGGTTTGCTCCTGATATGTCTGGTTTGTCACATATGGCAGATACACCCGGCGGAAGTCAGGGGCATGTTTCAGAGCCACATCACACACGTGGAAGGTGAACATGTCCTCTTCAAATTTCTCCTCCAAGTCAAAGAGGAAACTGGAGCACATGGTTGTGGTGCCAAAAAAGGAGAGGGAAATATCAGTGTCGTTTAGTCTTCTAAAACCCTGACAGCCCACAGACAAGCACAAGACAGCTCTTTAGTTCTAGAGAGAGTGTAATGTCTGGATAATGACAATATAGGGCTTGGTATCAGCAAGGAAAAAGCAGAGGCAAAAGACCTCTATTCTTGAGACGTCATGCTTCTACAGGCACGGTCAGGAAACAGCTGAAAATTAAGACCTCACCAGAATAATCTTGCTGGTAGAAATGGAAAAGGCAGCAGCAATCCTTACTAGCTTAGTGATTTATGTAGTCAAGCCTTGCAGGAGGAAAAGCAGAACAGAATTCTACAACATACAGGATTCTTTGCATGTGGGGTCATGTTCACATTTCATGAACTATGCTCTATTGATTCACATTCATTTCTGTGAAGTGATGGTTGTAACTTACTGTTTTCCCTTTTTCCCCCCCATTTTTCATCAGGGCTCATGCAGCTGCCCCTTTTGTCTTGTATTTGGCAGGAGCTGGTTTGGGTTGAGGTCTAGTTAGTCAAGTTTAATCGTAGTTGAAAACAGTAGCACAAGGCTACATTACCATTTTGATCCCCTGCAGTGAGCTCTGTGCACAACTGAGCCAATAATAATATCTGGGATTTAACACCAGAATTCACACTGCCCTGTCACCTAAAAAGGTGAATATTCCTTTCCAGGCAGTGTTGGTGTGTCATTACTAGGTGCTGTATCTGCCTTGAACAGTGAACACGCAGAAGAGGAGTGAGAAATGTTCCTGATGGAAGCACCATGTGCCTGTTAGACCTGGAAGCAAAGGGTCACGTCTCACCTGGCACTGACATCGCGCACATCGGAGAGGCGGGAGAAGAGCCACTGGCGCTCCTGGTTGGTGAGCATCGCCTGGAGCTCTGCCGAGCGCTGGAAGTGATCCACTGCCACGTTCAAACTGCGCAGGTAGGAAGCCTCAGATATTATCAGCTCAAACTTGGCCTTGGGAGAGAAAACAAGGGAGCACAGCATCAGTACACTGCACAAGTCTGTGAGGAATCTTACGGAGAGGAGACGGGGCAAAGCAGGAAACATTCCCAGCACATCTTGCAAGGAGTGTGTAATTACAGAAGAGAGCCTTTAGAAAGGAAGGGCAAGCATGCTATTATAAACTTTCTTTAAAAAACAGACTTGTGGTATGACTTTAAATAGTTACTTGCTCTCATTTTACTTTTTATTTCCCCTCAACACCACTTTCACAAGCTCCCATAAAGTCCAGCATCCGTACCACACACCTTTTCTGCTTCATCACACTCCCCATGTTGTTGTTTTCACCTCTTTCTCTGAGTCGTCCTATCCACTTCTCAAATCCTCTTATTTTCTTTACACAGTTTCTCTGTACCATTGTGCTGAATGCATATATCTCCCAGTCTCCTCTCAGCCCTGCAGCTCACACAAGTCAAATTGCTAAACTCACACAGGTCAATTTACTAAACTCTTATTCTACCACAGAAAATAGAATTTTCTGTGGTTTTATTAGCATTTCTCACAAGCTTATGTATGGGAGAATGCTGCAAGTCTTCTACTTTTACACACCCTTTTGCATTGAGCATACTCAAAACTCCTTATCTTTTTTCCACTTTTCCCCATGTCTGTTTTCTTGGAGTTATTTATACAGTGCAGAGTGCATCCTTCAGTGCTGCTTTTCTCTAAAATTCAGCACTTCAGCATTGCTCTGCTTCACACCCCATACTGCTTCCAGGGATAGAAGTGACCTCTGCCTCCCCCACCTGCATTCCCACATCACAGATTTTGCTGTCTGCTTAACCCCTCTTACAGAGACTCTTTCTTGACTACAAGACCACCCATTTACTTATCACATCTGTCCCTTACCTCTTGCAGCCTCTGTTCCTCACGGGACATGTTAAGCAGTATTCTGCTGCCCCGTATCATGGGGATGTCCTGCCAGAGGGATGCATTAGATGAGACTGACAGACGTTGCAAATATGAGTCCTGAGGAGACAGCACTTTCCTCCGTAGCCTCGGGGAACTTGGGAAACTTGACTCTATATCCTCTGGATAATCCACCCTCTTCTGGCTTTGGATGGCTTTGTTCAGAGCCACATCACTGTACTCCTGATACAGCACTCTTGCTGTGGAGAAAGACACATACATTTATCTTTTCTGTAGTAGGAACTCACCCTCTGCTTCAACCTGGAGAAAACTCTGCCCCGGACTGGGACAACCAAATTAAGGCAAAGCTCCCCAGCTGCCCAAGTGTACTGCAGGATTCCAGCTGCTTTCCCTGCTCTCTAACACTACATCCTCACAACCACCACGTGGCAGGAGTCCCTCTCCTTTGTGCTCACTGCAAGGGTGAGAAATGCTGGTGGAGAGGGGACTGCCACAGCACCCCAGGCAGGAGGTACTTACAGGAGTTGATCAGTTTGGAGTGCCGGCGCTTGAAGTTCTCTGTTGTGTCTGCAGATTTCTTCTCTCTGCCAGGGAATAAGGATTTCAAAACACAGAGTGAAGGAAGGGCACAGCACCAGAGATGGCTTATCCAAACCTCAGAAACTGCTCTGTCACAACAGGGATCTCTTATTTTCCAACAAGCTCAAGCTCCACCAGCTTTACTTGACACAAAGGGAAAACTCTGGCTTAATGGAAAGGCTGTCCTGAAGGCACAGAAATACCTCTGTTGCAGTAGGGTTCTCTTCAAGAGACCATAGACTAAAACACAGGCCTATGGCATTTAATTAAAGTTTTCCACTCCTTATCATCATCTTTGGTAACTCAGAAACAATGGAGGTGTCTGTGCCGCACAGGGACTGGGGCAAATTCTAAGGGTCTTTGAGAGACTCACCGCATTATAACTGTTTCTGAGCTGACTGGTGGTTCCCTGTGTGCCTTGTGAGCTTCTTCCTCTGAAGGAACAGAAGAAACCTCTGCACAGAAGACAATTGGAAAGTAAACACATCAGTCAATTTTTAGACTTAATCTACAATCCAAATGACACACAGATACCACTTACCTATACCCCACCTAAGTGGCAGTCTTGAGTTGGAGTACAGGTGCCCTCGTGGCATTTATTTCTGGGTCAGAAACATTCTAGTTTTAATAATCCTTGACATTACTTACACTTTACATCTGTTAGCTACATTTACTTTTCACACAAAGAAAAAGGCTGACATTTTAGGCACGACAGTAACTCTAAGAGCTTCCCTCTCCACTTACGCATGCAAAGACATTGCCTGTGTGCCCTGTTTGGTGCTGTCTTTACATTTTCAGCAATTATCTGGCATCAGGAGATCAGTGGAGCCACAGTGTAAAATTGGAGAAGTCCTTTTGATTTGTGAGGGATTTAATCAAATAAGATGTGAAGAAATTCTAAATTTGAAATAACTGGAAGCAAAAAAAGGAAGAAAGCCTAGAGACTGAGCTGCAGTTATGGATAAGTGGAAAGACAGTACTATTGCCTTGAATATTTTAAAATTTGGAATCAAGAAATTACAGGTCAAACATATTAACAAATCTTGAGATTCAAGTTCTGCCTAACCTTTTACACCCTTCCATATCCCCCTCCTTTTCCTCTGTGCCAAAATACAGCATGTTTCAGAGCTTCAAAAACAGACTAAAGTAAGAGCTAAAAAGAAGCAATTATTTAAAGTTCATGTAAGATACAGTACAGACATACATCCTGATAGCAAGTACTGCTGAATGAGCTGCATTACAGAAGATGCATGTTTTCCACTTGTGACATCAGTGATTTGACTTCTGTGCAAGCTGAGACCTTGGGTTTGACAAATTTCCATTCTTATCTGTACTCTCAAATCCTGCGCTCACTGCAAAACCATCTTTTTTAGAAGGTCAAATGGGAACCTAAAAGTGCCAGTTGCAAAATAAGGGGAGGCAACAAATAAACAACTGATAAGAGATATGGGCTACTGAGGGTATGTGCATAGCTCTTCCTTACTGCCTCAGAGAACCATGAAATAAGTTTATTGTAGCAGGAATTATTAGTGTGGAATGGGGAGACTGAGCCCCAGAGTGCATCCCTCAAGGATGCATCACTCAAGGGAACAAGCAGGATACACAGGGCAGCAGAGAGGAAGGAGGGGACAGCTGGAAAGGGAAGCTTGGGGCAGTACAGGAGAAGACTGTAGGGTTGGAGCAAGGAATATCACCAGAAAGGCACAAGAGCCATGCTAAGCTCTCAGCTCTCATGCCTCTCCACCACATTGTTTATTTAATTTAATCCTACTTCTTGATAACTTTTCTAAGTTGGAGGGGAGAAGGAGGAAGGGAAATAGAAGAGAGGACTCACGCTGCAAGATGTCTGGTGGTACTGACATCCTCTTCAGGCCCTGACGGTGCCAGTCCTTGGTTTTTACTCGGCTTTTAATTGGGTTTTCTTGATTGGCTGCTGGGTCCTGCACAGCTACCCCAGTAGTTTTTTTGTCTGGCCAACTTGATGATTTTTCCAAGGGTGCATGTTTGGCCTTTTCTTCCTTTGGCTGGTGTTCTCCTCCTTCCAGCCTTTGCCTGACCCTCCTCTCACCTTCTGTTTTCTCTGTGACTGCCAGTGGAGCCTGGATGTTCTTTGTGTCCCCACCGAAGCTACCTGCGGGCTGCTCCCATCGCAGCTCCTTGTCCTGGCAGGTTCTTCTGGTGGTCAGTGGTGACGGAGGGCTGAGCCGGAGGAAGTGGATAGGATTGGTGAATGCAAGCATTGGAAGGACCTGTGCAGAGTCTCTGCTTTTGGAGTCTGGGGATGTTATCAGGCCTTCCAACGAGGGCCAAGAAGGGTGGTCAGGTGAGGATTTTCCACTCTCTATATCCATGTGGTGATCTGCTGTTTCAGGGCTTGTGTCAGAGCAGCCAACCAACATTTCGTTTCCAAGAGCCAAAAAACTTTTGGTCAGCAAACTGACCCCTGAGTCATCAGAAGTCTCTGTATCATGGGGACCTGAGCCACCAAGATCCCACTCTCCGCTCACTGGAACAAGGTCATCTCTCTCTGCTGGACTTTCTCCATCAGAAGCAGAGGCCACGGAGTTGGCATCAAATGCAGAGGTGGCAGTCTGGAGAGGACGGCTTGGAGCAGGGTGAATGGCTCCCAGCTTACCATCATCCATCCCACAGCTGAGGGGGGGCCTGGAGTGTGGTCCAGGAGCCAGCAGCTGGTAACTTTCAGGGGCTGGAGGTGGAACAAGGTGATTTGCATGGAGTGCAGGGGCCTGAGCGTGACTGGGCCTTTGGACGTGGGAAGAAGGATGAGGAAGCTGTTTGGCATCAGGCTCAGACACCAGAGGTAGGCTTGATTGGGACACAGGGGACAGAGGTTGTCCTTGCTGGTTCACAGCAAGGACCAAATCATCTTCAGAGGGCCAAGTTAGGGTGCTCAGGACACTGGAAATTCTGGATCCAGGCTCTTTTTGGTGTAAACTGCAGTCAGGCTCATCAAATAAAGGCACTTGTGCTTTACAATCCACATCTGCTGCCGTTTCTTTTTCTTGTATAATGGCACTTTTTTGGGGAGAGGTTTGCTGAATTGTCTCTGGGTGGCTCAGGGGAGTAGAAGTCCTTCCTGGTGTTTGGGATGCTTCCAGAGGTCCTGCAATACTTGCCACAGACCTCCTATCCCCAGGAAAGCTCCCTTGCAGAGGAAGGGAGCTTGTGTACATTACAGAGAAAGAAGATGGGCCACTAAGGTCCTCATGAAAGCCTTCCTCAGAAGTAAGAAGTTCATAGGAAGTCTTGGCCTCCCTTGCACCTGTCCTTACAACAGCAGTTTCTGCTGGTGTTGGGTCCCACCCTTGTGCAGGATCATGTGCATGGTTGGGTAGCCTCCCTGCAGAGTCTGGCAGCTCGTTCAGGCTGGTGCCAGGACAGTGCTCGGGGCTCACAGAGGGTATTCTGGCACCCTCCTGCTCTGGAACAGACGCTGACACCGCTGAGGTGATCTCTGAGGGGGAAGCTGGAATGAAGTCCCAAAGCTCAGCCTTTCCTGTTATAGGATGAAGATCCATGGGATCAGGTGGCTCCAAGTTACTGGTACCAGAGGAAGGGTGTGCTGGAACAAGAGCCTCTGGATTCTCTGTGCTAAAAGGTGCTGTCACCCCTCCACTGAGTGATGCATCTCTTTTATCAAACCTCTGGACAGCTTTTCCATGACCATCACTGTGCTCATTCTCCCTTCCCAGTCGTGTCTTATCATCCCAGTGAACTTCTCCAATATCCTGACCACCGATGGAAAAGCGGCCAGAATCCTCCAGGTCTTCTGCTTGGTCAGAGACATGGCACATGTGTGGAGTTTCCCCCGCTGGGTTCTGGTTATTTGAGGACAGAGGGCTGACAGCAGGTGGCTGACATCCAGAACCTGCTTCTGTGACATGAGCTTTCAGCAGCACGTCCTCACCAGGATGCTGATCCACAGAGACAGGTTCCCCAGGAGGAAATACTGATCCTGTTTGCTCAGACAAGGAAGCATACTCCAAACCACACACATCCACATTATGCCTGGGAACAGAAGGTATCTCTGACCCAAAAGCTGATGATAGAGCCTCTAGTTTCAGCTCTTCCCCCAGTTTGAGCTCTTCCCTGTGCAGTTGTTCCTGCTCATTTTGTTCCTTGTTTTTCTGATCTTTGAGCTCCAAAGGTTTGCCTTCTTCCGGCAGATTCTGCTCTTTGCACTCTTCCTCCTCCTCTTCTTGCTGAAGTTCAGACACTGCCTCCTCCCAAGCTGGCTCCTTATGCCGTGAAGCATTCACTTCCTCTGTCCTTTTAGAAGTACTCTTTCCTTGGAAAGCACTCTCTGCTGAAGGGGCAGGTCTGCCCTCAGTTTTTCTGCGATCATCTTCTAGATGAAGGCATTTGGAAGCAGATGAGTTCTCTTTAGGAACCATTCCCTGGTCTTTGACCATGCTGGTATTCCCTGTTTCACCAGGTGAGTTGTTTCCTTCTGCTTGTAGTGAACTCATTTGGCTGTCACATGTTAAGGTGGAAGACAACTGATGGAAAGAGGAAGATTCTGTATTCTTTTCCAAACCCTGGGGTGCTCTTAAGCTTTCCTGAACATCTTTGGAAGTGTAAGGTTTAGCTGTGTCTTCTACTGCTCCCTCTGAGGTAGGCTGCTCATCAGGTGCTTGTGCCAACTTTTTGGTGCTTTGCTCCTGCTCTGCACCTGCATCAACCTCCCGCAAAGAATCCTTGCAGATGTTATCCAGAAAGGGTTCAGCCTTATAATGTCCTTCTGAAACAGTTTTACACACCAAAAAGCACTTAGGTGTCTCTCTCTGAGAGGAAATGGCATCAGCCAAAGGGGATTTAGTTTCCTGGGCCAGAGGGTCTGAGCCATGAAAAGCCAGTTCTGCCTGGCACTGAGAAAACTCAGCGCTGAGCTTCACAGCCTGCAGGATGGGGCTGCCAGGGGCTGGCTCATCCTGGACTCTGCTGTGAGAGGAAGGGTCCTGGTTGCTTTCTAGGTCAGCCAGTTCCGATTGTCTAAGTTTCAGAGAATAATCCAGTCCACCCTCCTCTAAAAGCATTTCTCCTTCCAGTTCTGAGAGTCCCTTTTGAGGCTCTGTAACCCCTTGGCCTTGTTCCAGTCCTGCTGGCACTTTTTGCATAGAGGGTCTGCCCAGCATCTCTGCTGCTTTCTCTGGAGCAGCAAGGCAGTCCTTGGGCGTGCTGAGCTCTGGTCCCTTTGCAGAGTTAGATGGGCTGGTGCTCATTTCGGCTGCTGTGTGAGTGGCATGATGCTCTCCTTCCACGGCTGAAGAATCCCAGGCTTCCTCAGTGATGCTGCTGGCTCCTGGGGGAGTGGTAGCTCCCTCACTGGTTTCTTCAGACTCCATCAGTGACACATCCTGCTGAAGAAAAATGCATTTTTTTGTTACTACTTCACAATGATACAATGGATCTAATTCACTGCTTCCACTGCAGCTGATAAAAGCCAAAACCAACACTGCACACCTAGTGGGTGATAAGAGCTGGGAAACAAACACAAAGACTGACAATAGGCAAACACCACATGTAAGCTTGAAGTATGAGAGTAACACCAAAATAACCCCACTGGTGTCTTTTTAGTTTCACATGCAAATGCAGAAAGTGACTTTGGTTGAAGAGCAGAGGTGCTGAGCTCTCTGCAATGGCCACAGGGCAACTTATGGAAAGTGGTGGCCGTGGCTGGTTATCTCAGACCCAAAAGGGGGTACCAGAAGGCATCCAGAGAACAAGAAAATTTTCAAAAATCTCCACTGATTTTCAAGGGTAAGGTGGACAAATACTCCTGGCCTCTTCTAGCTGAGTTTAGAAGTTCTCTCTGACTTTTGCCTGTTCTTTGGAGCTGATGGCTCTCTTTGTGGATCTCTGTGTAGGTCTGGAACTCATTGCAAATGATCACAGTAATTAATTAACAAAACAGAGGAACATACGAATTTGATTAATAGGTAACTAGGACACGACACAAGACACAAGATACTTAAAAGCTGTAAACCACATGGGTTGAGAGGAGTAGCTCTGGTGTGTGTGGACTAATCTACAGACTAGAAAGAGAAACTACATCATCATTTAGTCTACTCTTTTAGGGAGGGGGAAAGGGAAAAAAAAGCCATCTCAGGATTGTTGGACAGTTTCCCAAAGGATATAGTGGAATTTCCCATCCACTATTGCATTTGAAGTTCAGACATGACAAAGCACTAGGGAATGCACATTTGGGGTATGTCTGTGAAAAGGACAGAAGAATCTGATTCACCACTTTTATCTCTCTGTCTTCTACTATGACCCACAATCCCTACGTGGAAAAAACCTGAGAAAGAGACAAACTGTTGTGGCTCCCTCTCTCTTCTTCTACGGTGATTTTCTTGTGCTGGAGTGGCTCTGTAGTCACAAGTACCATCCTCTGATCCCACACAGAAAGTAAAAGCAGTAAGGGCATAATTACACCTGAACTAATTGTCCCAGTTAGCTCCACAGCCAGGGCACGCCTGGCCTGAAAGCTGGTTTAGCTTCTGTTTTCCCTTACGTCAAGTGAAACAAAACACCTGCTCTGAAGGCAAGGAGCGCATGCTCTGGAGTTAGAACTGAAGCATTTTATACACCTTCATCACAGAACTGTATTGTCATCACAGAATGGTTTGGGTTGGAAGGGGCATTAAAGATCACCCAGATCCAACCTCCTGCTGGCAGGGGCACCTTCCATTATACAAGGCTGCTCAAAGCTCCTGAGCAAAATGTGGCCTTGAACATTTCCAGGGATGGGGCAACCACAGCTTCTCTGGGCAACCTGTACCAGTGCCTTCCACCCTCATATTAAAGGATTTCTTCCCAGTATCAAATCTAAATCTCTCCTCTTTTGGTTTAAAACATATCCCCCTTGTCCTATGACTACCTGCCCATGTAAAAAGTAGCTCTCCCTATTTTTATACACCCCTTTTAAGTAATGGAAGGCTGAAATGAGGTCTCCTGGAGCCTTCCCTTCTGCAGGCTGAACAACCTCAATTCCAAAAAAAATTAGGAAAATAATTGAGTTAGCTAATTGAGTTAACTCATCAGCTAACTATTTCCTGTGTATTTTTTCTCATGTAATCTTTAATTTTTGTTTATAGTGAAAAGACAGTCTTTCTTACAAAACCAGGCTAAAACCAGGGTTTTTCAGCAATTTGGATTTTCCCTCCCAAGCACTGAGTAGTTGTAATTGTTGTAATAGCTGTAATTTTAACAACCAGTTTGTTTCAAAGAGATATGTCCATTCAGGGAGTTCCCACGGAGTTTCCAGCTGCTGTCAGCTGCTACTAAACTACCTGGATACTGCTAAACTGTCTTTTCAAAGCTTCCACATCAGATCCCTCTTGTACTACACTGCTCTTGGCTCTCCTGGCTACCCCACCTGAGTCTACTCAGCTCCAGGCCTAGAAAAGTACTACTTCTCACACCTAACACAGACAGCCTTCAAAAACAGGCTCCCCAAGAGCAGCGAGACTGTTTAGAGAGACATAAGCTGCTGGCTAAGGAAGGTTTACTGTTACTAAAGGTATGATGGCTCATAAAGATCTGAGTAGTAAAGTGCTCAAGCCCACACTTTGCCAGGGAAGAAGTCTTGCTCACTGTGCTGTTTCACAGACGTACACAGCCCTGAATTTCCTCTTATTAAGCTCAAAATGCCAGTTTCCACCTCCATGGCTCTGTTGCAAGGGATTTGGACAGGTGAGAGGACGAGTTTAAAGCTGCATTTGGAGCAGTTCCCTGATGATACTGGGAGGGAGGGTAGAGGGAGGTGCACAGCACATCAACACTGGAAGCTGCCAAGTGAGATCTGTCTTATCATATTACTGCCAGGTGTTTTGCACACCCCAGGGAGAGCAAGAGAGGAGCTTTGAGAAGTGAAGCAGGAGAAGAAGCAGGCAAACTTTCTGCAGAGACACAAGAGGAGGACTTTTGCATCTCTCCAGGGAAACTGTTAACCTCCTGGTCGAAGGCTGGGTGCACCATAGTGGAAGACATATGTCTGCAATAAGGATTTCATGGAGAAGGAAGGGGAAATAATAAAACAAGACTGACAGCACCTGTAGTTTTCGCATGCAGAGCAGCTATGTAAAAGAGCCCAGTAATTACCAGAAGAGAGTGCCTGTGGAGCACAGTCACATTAAACTCCCAATGCAGGTCTGCTCCATCAGAGGAGGGTCCAGGAGACCCCCAGGAGCTCAGCTACCCAAAGCAAGCTTTCAATTAGCATTTTCAGCAGGGCCAATAATGTGACAGAGCAGCACAGAGGACCTATCCAGCCTCTGCCACTAGGCAGGATATACAAACTCTCAAAGATAATTCAGTTTCCCCTTTTGGGGCTTAGTGATCTTTCACATCTCTCACTGGATCAGATGATCAGCTGGCCATCACTCCCTCATATGCTCTGTCTGTGAAACAAAGTAAACCGATGTTCCCTGTTGAGATAAAGCCACTCAGGCTCTTCCCTAGAGAGGGCCTAGAAACACCAGACTTCAGCTCCCATGCACTCAGCTTTTAGGTGATTCTGGGTGCACAGAACCCCTCCAAGCTGGAACAGTAAGAGGGAGCAGCTGGCCACATGCCAGCACAAAAACAGAGGGGCAATGCTTGGTCCTGCTGCAGTCACAGGCACAAAATCTGACAGAAGGGTGAAGGAGGTGGCCTGGTGAGCAGGAAAAGAACAGCAGTGAAAGCATGAGGGCACAATCCATCCACAGCTTTCCCAGATTACAAAAGGCAATGTGAATGTCGTACTTCCTTCCACTGTGGGTTAATTCACCTGGACAGAGATGACAAACACTTCTGGTTTTAAATAGAAAGTACCTCACCTTCCCTCCCCCCCTCCTCCAACAAACAAGAAAGGAGCAATAACAAGTACTATCAAGCACAGACAAGCCCTTCAGCTAGCCAGGAAGCAAGGCTACACACAAGTGGAGCCCTGAGATCCTCCTCCTCCAGAAGTGGGGAGAGATGGAGCTTTCTGCCTGCCACCTTGGCCCTCCCTGCATGGTGCCGGGTGCCGCCCGGCCGCCCTTGGCCCCACTCCCCATCCTGCTCCCCTGCCGCAGGCCATGGAGCAGCCCACACGCCCAGGCTGCTGTGAACACGCTCCCAGCAGAGAAAGTCCTGCCCTGTGACACAGGGATGGAGCTGCTCCGGCCCAGCTGCAGCCATGAGCTTCTGGCAGTGAGAGGAGAAAGGCATTCACAATAATGTTTGAGCAGCGTGGGCAAGGACACCCTTTTTCTCATTGAAACAAAGGGTTTCCCAAGTAGTCCCTAGTTTGGGTTTATCCTTGCTGGTACAGCCACAACGTGGTGTAGAAATGCCAAAGCTGGCTTTAAGGACTGCAGCTCAGGCAGAAAGAGTTTCGTGTTTGACTCTAACACCCACCCAAAAAACAAGGCTGCCCTGAGCCTTTTCCTGCTATCTCAGCTTGGTTTAATCATCTTGCTCACACAGTTCAGGTACACTTTACAAGGAGATGAAAGAGGGGAAATTTATGTTAGATATTAGGAAGGAATTCTTTCCTTTGAGGGTGGTGAGGCTCTGGAACAGGTTGCCCAGAGAGACTGTGGCTGCCTCATTCCTGGCATTGTTCCAGGCCAGACTGGACGGGGCTCTGAGCAACGTGGGCTAGTGGAAAGTGTCCCTGCCCACAGCAGATGGGTTTGGGACTTGATGATCTTCAAGGTCACTTCCAACTCCTTATCATTCTATGATTTGAATCAGTTCACAGCCAGCCTTTCTCCTCACAAAATCCAGAGCTCAGTGTGCAGGACAGCACCATCTCTCCCAGGAAGCCACACACCAGACTTCAGTTTGGTGAGACACCCAGGAAACTGAACATAAAGCCTGCCCTGCCACAAGCCTCAATTTTTATATTTCCTCAGCTAGTCCTGCCATGCTTAGGCTGGCTTCTTCAGCTGCATGTCCGTGTGAGAGATTCCCACTGCACATATTCCCCTTCAAAGAAACAAGTCACCAGTCTTCACACACCACCCCAGGCTGCTCTATTGCTGTACAACCCATCAAGGGAGGTGAAGGAGAGGGGTCAAAACTCTTGAGCTCAGGAAGAGATAACACAGGCTGCTAGAGATAAGAAGGAAGAAGGGAAATAATGTAACGTGGAGTCAGCTTTGAGAGCATAGAGAGCAGAAGGAGCTTGCTGAAGGAAAAGACTTAGAAGGAAAGAAAGATGATCTAAAATAGCAAAATAATGTAGAGTCTACTGCTGTGCTACATAGTGCTGGTAATGTTCTGGGAACCAGGAGCTGCCTCAGGTGTCTTAGGCAGGGGAGAATAAAACACAGCTGACAAAAGCACCTGACCTCCTGGAAAATGCGTCTGAGCTGCTACTGAAGCTTGAGAAACACGGGTGAGACCTCCCAGTCACACCAGTGCAGAGTTTGCCCAAGTTTTAACACACCCAGTCGCAGCTTTCACTCATCATAGGCACACTCAAGACACACTGAGCCTATTAATTATCTAATGACTCACTAACGGCGGGGAAAAAAAAAAAAAGGATACTTTTCCATACTTTTCTTACATTGGTTGCTATTTAAGTTGATTATAATACTTAATGCTAACAAAAAAAAAAGTGTCAGAGAAACATAATTTTGGGTTGAACACAATTTCATCTTGGAAATTGCTACTGAACATTTGGCAAACAGCAAGTGAAGAATGGGGCTTGGATTGTACATTGCACTTCCCAGAGATGCAATAAAAGTGATTCAATCTTAAGATAAAATAGGGTCAACTGTAAAGCAAAAAACCCGGTTCACTCTAAGCAGAGGTTATGTTTATATTCATAAAAGTAATGGGTAAGGCTTGATATTCTGCAGTTTTCTAATATGAGAATAAACAAGAATAGTGTGTGATTCTCACTGCTAGAACTCAGTAGAAAGATAATTGACACTACTTTATGAACAGCAGAATTCCCACAGTGGAAGTACTGTAATGAGTCACTGCAAGTTGCTCTGTGCAGGTCTCTCCACAAACTCTGGGCATGGAGACACAAGTGACAGAAACATCTGGAGTACAAAAGGAGGCAAGAACTTCCCAAATTACTTTCCCCGTGACATTTTATGCAGACGTGGCTGCTAGCAGCATGCTGTACACATTCCTAGATGGCATGTCTGCCATGAACCCCAGGAGTTCTCAGTTCCTCTTTGAGCATGATGATTCAGGACCTTCATGGGACATATTCTCCAGTTAGAGGCAGAAATCTCAGTCTCTCACTACGCTATGGATGCGTGAGCCAGAATCCCACACTGCTGGTTTTGAGTCTCAGATGAAAGAAGGCTCATGTTTGCACCAAACCTTGCACCAAACCATTCTGACAGATGCAAATGCCCTTAAGACATCAAAGGACCTGAAAACACACTTGAAAGCTTGGCCTTGCCCAGCCTGCACAGTGGAGCCATTTGTGTAACCTGTACCCGTTCTGAGCACAGTTAAGCTACAGGCAGATAAGGATGAACAATATTCAGCAAACTGAACTGAGACAAACTGTCCTGCCCTGCAGAGAGGCCCTTCAAAGTTATCCTGTCTGATGCAAACAGGTAATATAACCTCTTTCACAGCCAGACCAAGTTCCACCTGGAAAACTGTCAGATTTCTGATAGCTGTCAGAGCCCCAACAGAAGATAAAGCTGGAACATTTTAGCAGTGTGGGATGACTGACAAGCTAAACACTGATATATACCCAGCCATAAATATACTGGCAAAATCCTGCTTTTGTATCAATAGGTAAAGCACATCCTATGCAAGTAAAAAAATGCTAAAATACCCATAAAACTGCAGTTTTCATGGTAGTGATAGCACAGTGTCATCAGCCATAACAACAGCAGAAAACTGTCATTCTCTGGCTTCAATATTGTACCATCAATTGGAGAGAACAATAAAAAATTGCTGGATTCAGAATCCCATGAGATAGCAACCACAACAACAAAACCACACATTTATCCTTGTGTTGTGCCCTCAGAATGCATGTTTTCAGCCTTAGCTTCCCATATCAGTTTTAACTGCCTTATGACTTCAGCAATGAGATTTATTTTAAAAAGTTATGAGATTTGTATCACAATCAAATCACAAAAATACTTGGCAATACTGTAGCAGTGATGGAGCTTTGTACTGAAAACTGTAGCTAAAGAAAGAAAAAAAATCCATCCAAAAGGGATGTAGGGATGTATGTGGGAAAAACAGGTTTTGGTACAACCCTCCCCTCACCCAGCTTCTCAGGAAACAAACCATTTTTTTCTTGGAAATTTAACTGGTGTCTTTAGATCGAAGAAGCTACCATGAGACAAGTTTGGTATTGGAAGCAAAAAGTATTAGATATAAATAAAATGTTATAAGAAATGTAAATGTGGGAAAGCACCAGCAGGGACCCCTTGCCTCTCCCTCGTGGAAAAATAGCTTCACACACCCAAAGCCACAGGAATTGTGTGGGTGCTGAATAGGAAGGTACTAATGTGAACACACAGAAAACTTGTTGTTCCTCACGGTCTAAAGCTTGTATGGCCAACTGGCACAGTTTTATTGTGCACATCACAACATTTTCTGTTTCTCATACAGTCCCACTTCCTAGAATCATGTGGTTATGTGAGAGTTTTGGCTTCCAATTCAGAAAAAATGGATGTATGGCCTTTAATGGGCATGGAAAAGGCCAGAAAAACTAAGTATGACTCAACAATTAAATCTCGCTGTCTGGGTTCATCTTAATTTCTTAATCCTAAACCTTCATTTGTAACTAAGGAGAGGAAGGGCAACTCCCCGTTCCCTCTCTGCCTGACCCCTGTTTTTCAAAGGCTGAATATTTAGGCCTGATGCAGTGAGCTACATGAGCTACTAGAAACTAAAAAGGGCAGTGAAATACATTCTGATATAACTGGGTTAACAAAGATGAATAATCAAATTTGTCAGGCCCAATTTAGGTATTTGCAGATATCCTGCTAAGTTCTTTTGTTTATACTCCATTCCTTAAAAAAAAAAAAAAAAAAAAAAAAGAAGAAAAGAAAAGAAGAGTTTCTTCAATTCCTTCTGCTGCTGACTGTACAAACTATCCAACACTACTTGGATTTTAATAAATCTCAATTAAGACCTGACATGGAACCCTGAAAATCCAGAACACCCAAAATCCAGAACAGACTGATTTACTATGCATCCAGGTTGCTGCCAACATCTCCCTCGTGCCAATGCACACATGACCATGTATGAATGAGCCATCCCAGAGAGTTGTCAAGCCAAAAAAAAAACAACCCAGAAGCAGAGTGATGTGAGCAGCCATAAAGGTATGACACAGGAGAAAAGATAAGTAGTAAAGGTGAATCTGACAGCTTCCTGCAGTAGTTGTATATGGAATCAGAGAATGGTTTGGGTAGAAAGGGTCTTTAAAGCCCATCTCATTCCCACCCCCTGCCATGGGCAGGGACCCCTTCCATTATCCCAGGTTGCTCAGAGCCCCATCCAACCTGGCCTTGGACACTGCCAGGGATGGGGCAGCCACAGCTGCTCTGGGCAACCTGTGCCAGGGCATCACCACCCGCACAGGGAAGAATTTCTTCCTAATATCCCATCTAAACCTACTGCCAGTTTGAAGCCACCCCCCCTTGTCCTGTCACTCCAGGCCCTTGTCAAGAGTCTCTCTCCATCTTTTCTGTGGGCTCCCTTCAGGCACTGGAAGGCCACAATGAGGTCACCCCAAAGCCTTCTCTTCTCCAGGCTGAACAATTCCAATTCCCTCAGCATGTCTTCATAGCAGAAGTCCTCCATCCAGCAGGTCCATGTCCTCCATGTGCTGGAACCCCAGAGCAGCTGTACAAGCTGCACAAGAGGACAAGAACACAGGACTGGGCAGCAAAGCAGGAACAGGAAGGCAGAAACCTGGACTTAGCCCTACGTTCTGGTGAAACCACACCCAGGATCCACAGGCCAGTCCCTGCCACTCCAGCGTAGGTGTCTGTGTGTGTGTGTGACTGCCAAGCACTCCGCACACAGAGCCAGGTGCTCCCTCAGCAGCCCACACACACCAGCAGCAGCAGAGCTGGGTGTTTTACACCCTCAGTCCTGGCCCTCTGCTAGGAACATGTCTGCTGCCCTCCCAGGTGAGAAGCAGGCACCAGGGGAAGCAGGATATTCTAATTGGATCCACAAGCATTTCCAAATGAGCGATTGTTTTTATGGTTTTATGTTTCCTTGTCTCGTTATTGCCACTGACTGGGCCATTCCGGTGAACCCACAGCCAGCCTTCTTCCCATAGGAAAGGGCTGGCTCTGAGGGGATGTTGCATGGAAGAGAGGTGAATTAAGAGACAGCCCCTGTGGCCAACTCTGAAAACAAGTAACAACATATAGGAGATCCTTGGAAAAGCCCTGGAAACCTCCTCAAACCACCTGCAAAGTCTAGCAGGGAAATACTCCAAAGGGAAAAGAAGAGGAAAACGTTCTTGTGACCTTGTCTTTCAGATCAAGCTGTGAAAAGTTGTATAAATCAGGGGTTTAAATGCTGTTACTGATATACATCAGTCTTAGAAAATGCTTTTTATAACTAGCTTTACCAATTAGTACTACCTTATTTCAAGGTTTATAGTAGTAATTACAGCTCATAGATGTTGTAGTTAAGATTTAGCATTAGTTCCTAATACTGCCATTAACACAGCATATTATAAAAATTTAAAAAAAAAAAGGTAGAGACCTACAGGTACAAACTTAAAAAAATTAAGAAACAGCACACAGAGATGAATATTGATATTCTCTATTTCAGTATTATTTCCCCTTATCAATGTGCAAAAATTACATCCACATACTTTCATGTTCAGTACACCTCCGAGTGTGGATTAATTAAAAGCATTCATTTTATACCAGCTCAGAAATATTACTAACATTTCTTTGATGCATTAAATATTTTCCCCATTTTAACAATTAAACAAGTTTCAATGCATAAGGAACAACTAGAGATACTTTCATCCTTCCTCCCTCCATTTTCATTTTTCTGCACATGAATGAGGGGGCAGAGTCCATTTTCCACCACCACCCTTCCAGATTCTCCAAAATTGCACTCCTTGCTGGCTTCATGATCTTCAGATATTAGCTGAGCAATCAGGATCCCAAGATTGGCCTTTGGGAGTCTTCGAAGACATCAACTCTGTCTCTTCTTGACTGGCCTACGGCTTCCTTTTGCTCAGCCCTGTGGCATGTAACACCACCTCTCTCTTTCCCCTCCCAGGTCCCACCTTATCAGATGGCAATGCTGAGGAGTAAAATAAGGTCTGTGTGCCTCAAATTTACCCCAAGCTCCTGTATTCAGTGTAGCAGTGAGAAATCAGAGGATGAGGCAAATTAACAGTGGCCTGTGAGTAACAGGGGAAAATCCAGCCGATAAAATTTCCTTCACCTCTTCTATGACATGGTCACAAAATGATAGCTCTGGCTGAGGAATGCCAAGTCCTCGCG
Organism: Hypocryptadius cinnamomeus; assembly: GCA_013400635.1. NCBI lineage: Eukaryota > Metazoa > Chordata > Aves > Passeriformes > Zosteropidae > Hypocryptadius > Hypocryptadius cinnamomeus. Next base: position 80,647 of record VYZP01073399.1, on the reverse strand, counting down.
TCCCCCGGCCTACACAGGCGTGCATGGCATATTCTAATTGGACTGGTGCATACCTTCCCATCCATGAGAGACTTTCCCCAGGAAGCCATAGGCACCAGGCAAATGAAATCGGAGACTCGGCTCCTTCGCCTTCCCATTACCTGCAACACGCTTTGATCAGCGGGGCATAAATAAACACATAAACATCCCATCTCTGCCAAGGTCAATGAGATGCAGCAGAGTTCCTCCAGTCACTTAAAGGAATTCATTGGACTTGGGATGGGGCAAAATGCTTTGCTATGCTTAAAAAAAAAAAAAAATCACTGGATGTAACAGCAAAGCGTATGATGTGGTGTGACCACTGTAGTTTGGGAAAGCTAAGAGCAATAGAGAGCCTGAAGAGGGAAGGGTTGGGATGGACCATGCCCAAGAAGGAGGGAAGGGCCAGAGCTCTCCTTCTTGGAGTCCTCTTCCCAAACACCTTCCAGTATGGAAAATTTGGTCTAACCTCTGCCAGACTGATGCACCTGAGGAACCCAGCTTTCAGCACAGATCTTTGCTGCCTGTTACTGAAGCCAGCACCTCACCTCTTCCACTTGTGCCAGCGAAGGTGCAATTACAGCTATCCCCACAGCAGGACACACAGCATTGCTGCTTTTGATGCAAACATTGGGAATACCCCAGCATTCCAAACCTTTGGCTATTCCTGCACTTGCCCTAACAGGAGGTGGCAAAGACGCACGCTGCTGTTTTAAGTCTTGCCTCTCCTCGTGGCTAGGGCTTATGAACAGTTAAACATGCATGCAGTCACTAGAAATTTCAAGCCAGTGGGACCCACAAAGGACAGCTGTTATCACCAGTAACATAACCCAGGTTGGAAGGGGAACACACATTAGGATACCAGGGGCTCTCCTTCCTACAGTGCCCCACTGCAGTCATTCACTGAAAGGAGTCTCTAAAGAAGACTTAGATTGTAACTGGTTTTGGCGTATTTTTAGGGCAACCAAGAATGCCCCCAATGAGCAGAATTTCCAATTCTGTATTCTAGCTGTTTGCAGCAGTTTCTGCCTGTCTGAGGGTCATCTGTGCAGCTGGGGTAATAGTAAACTCTCCTACCTCCCAGCCATACTCAGAGAATAAGGCAGGGAGTGGCTGCTCAGTGTACTGAATATGCAAAGACCTGTTATAAACCCTATATCTGATTGCAACCATAAGCGAAGTCTTATTTAAGCAATCCCTTCCCCAACAAAAATATATCAGCTGCTCACTCTGTTCTTTCCTTCCGTGTCTTTTTGCCTCCAAGTTCTTCCAGATAACAAAACACATTACTAAGATATTTTCCTTTTGTGCTGTAAAGCTGTTTACTACAAATAATAGAGATCTTTCCCACAATGTAGTGTACTTACTTAGTTGTTTTGGCTCATTCTGGTATCACACTTGTACTGGAGGAGTCTCACTGCCCAGTCAGTGAACACCCCACTCCCATAATCTCACACATGTCAGATACTCACATTCTAATAGACATATCTAATAGATATGTCTATTTCTCATTGTGCTCACACTCAGGGGAGACTCCTTCTCCAATTCCATCAATTTGATTAACTTAGGACAGAGAGCATCAGTTACTTCTTGCTCCCACTAAACACAAAACTGTATTTCTCTACCAAACCATAGTTTAAAACCAAGCTGGTGTTTTTGCACGTGCTTTGCTTGACACTTCTGTATTTGTCTCCCCCATCAGTTAATACCTTTTTTCACCTTTCAGTGCACTTTGTTCACTCTTTTTAGCAAGCACAACAAAACCTTTTACAATGCCACCTTTTAAATTAAGCTTTCAAAGGCAACATTCTAGTAAAATGCAGTTATGATACATTTCAGGGCAGATTTGCTTCCATACTGTCTTGCTGAACATGAGATTTCTGATCATGCCAGTTTTCACTGCATACACAATGCAGCACATCTCACCTTTTCTTGTTCTGGTCTCTTCTAAAGTCATTTGGCTATGACTATCAGAGTCAGAATCAATCCATCTTTCCCCTTTTACACTCAGATGCTTATTTTCATGTCTGATATCACTGTTATCACCCACTCAGCAACTGGATAGGCAAAAATGACGCCGGTAGAGAACGAAGGAAGAAATGTCTGTGGTTCACCTGGATAACACCCACTGGGCAACTCAGCTGTCATGATTGTTCTAGACACACAGACACAATTTTTAGTTGCTTTTCACAGCCCTGACCCTCCCTTGTGGCAGAACACACACTACAATGACATAACTTGCATGCCTGGCCTTGCTCTTCCAGGATAAGGTATATTTCATTGCTCCAGCATACCTCCAAATTGCTCATCTTCCTCTCTGCCCTCTCTGAAATGAAACAGCTCAGTTTACTCATTGTGCAGGGGCAGAAGACAAGGTGAACTGTAGGAGTGATGCGAGAGGACGACTGCCTTCCCAGATGGCACCAAAACAAGCAGTGTTCACCCTGTGCCTACAGGAACACCTACAGCCTCCCTTTCAGCCTTCCCCACATGCCCTGACAGAACATTCCCTCTTCCCAGCTATGCCCAGGGATGAGAAGAGAGTGACAGTACAGTCATGTATTCCCTATACACATCAGCAGTTGCTATTAAGAAATTACTGGGTGATTTGAAGGGTAAACCCATCTCCCTCAATCACTTGCACATTTAAGAAAACATGCCACAACCTGTAATTTGTTGTAAAAATATGGGATGGTCCCACTTCCCTTTGCCTGTCTCCCCACAGCATCCTCTCTCTGCCCCACAGTTTGTCACACCACAGAGTCATAGCAGAGTTGTGTGTTGTACTGCAGCCTTGCCAGTGCTACCCCGCTTGCTCATACTGAAATTCTGCTTGCCTGTACCTGGGACATGCCTTTCCAGGAGAAAATACCTTACCTCGGAGCTGGCCTTCAGTGATCCTTGTGGGTGCCTTCCAACTCAGGATATTTTACAGTCTTGTGGGGAGGAGTAGAGAAAGGAGAGAAAAGTGCAGCATTCTCAAAGTACTCTAAGATCTATCAGCTCTATCATATACAGACTCAAGCCTGAAATATCTTCATGTGCAAAGCAAGTCACAGAAAAAGAGAACAAACAATGAGAAAAGTTACTTGAGCCATGAGCCATACCAATCATCAGGACTGAATCCTCACTGTTCTAAATACTGTGCACTGTTCCTGTCCTGAAGAGCTGGCAGCATACTCAGAACACCCATTCTCCCCTAAATCCAGCAACAGACTGGAAATAGACACACTGCACCTCCACAACTTCACCAGCAGCCTGGCAGCCCTCACCTGCAAAACCAGACTGTGATTTCAGAACACCTCAGAAAGAAGAGTGACTCAAATGTTGCAGATGGATTACACTTCATAGTCTAGAGTTACCCTTGGATGCCTGCACTATGGAATACCTACAGCAAAACTTCTGCATCTAAACTCAGGCTTAATCCAAGGATTTAACCTGAAGCCCAGACCCAGCAACAGATGCTACAGCATCAGAGCTTTGCTAGGCACTGGTATGGCATCTTTTTCCTGTGAAAGCTATAATCTTCCCATCTACTCTTTCCAAGTTTCCACAAGCCCCTCATCACAGACAGCAATCTGCAGTGAAGATTTAAGGGCCCAGGTAAGATTTAAGCTATTCAAACAATCTGTGTAGGCATTTTTGATCATTACACCTGTAAAGGTGAGTGTAAAACCCACATACCATATAGCTTACACGTCCTGACTTTTTGTACCTGCCCAGCAAGATCACGGGCAAAGCATCTTCTTCTACTCCTCCCAACAGTGGCCTTTGTGTTAGCTTAACACTGTTTTGTGCACCTATTTCTATTATCAAGTGAATATGCAAGTGTAGCCATGACAGCCACTTTGTGGCAGATGTGAACAGGGACCATGTCCAACTAGTTTCAGGTCTGCTTGTAACCCACATTCTGTCCCCTGATCATCCCTGGGCTTCTGCAACCTGAACAAATCATGCCCTAACACGACCAGGATCCTAATCCCCTCCCCTGCCTCCAGAGGGGTGTATTTTGAATTCATAAACTCTACTGCATTTGTTATGAAGCAGGAGCTTTCCCTCCCCTCACCTCCTCCAGTCACACCCTGTGCAAGGCTGGGTCTGCTCACCAGTGCACAGCTCTGCTCTGCCCATAGAATGGATCACCCAGCTCTTGGATCCCACTGGGCACCACCCCAGCCTGGCCCTGGTGGAGATTTGGGAATTTCTGTGTATGATCAGCATTAGGAACCCCAGTGCTTAATGACTCTGAGCACCAGCAAGGCCGTGGGCAGTCAATCTCACACACTGAGACCGTGCCTGCAGCTGGGTGTTCAATCTGAGATCACAAAAAGGTGGTTTGGTGTCCAAATGTCACACACTTCTCTGTGACACTGCAAAAAAGATATGTTTTCAGGAAGGGAATTTATGGCCCTCTCTGCTTTAACGCAGTATTCTCCCAGCAGCAGGTTCCTGTCCTTCCTCCCACCTCAGTTCCCTCCTTGTGTGCTATCCAATTACAGTTTCCTCAGCCACTCCTCCTCAACCTCTCCTAGCATCAGAACACCCTCTATTTTGTATACATTTACATATGTGTGTCTGTTTATCTATGTACATTTGTACACATGTCATGGTAATCACCTTCCCTCTTCTAAATTTTTCCCACTGTCAAAACCAATAGCCCTCCCCCTGACCTTGCACTGAACTTGTACTAAAGTCATGGGAATTTCTTCTTCAACTTCACCTCGCTTTTAATCCAAGCCTCCAAACATGAGGTCAAAGCAAGTCCCCACCACAGGCTCTGTTCCTCATCCTGCAGTGTTCTGCATGGGACTTGAAGGAATGGTGTCTAAAAGAATAGATGGGGAATGGATTTTGTCTTAGCAAACCAATTCTCGAAGGGCAAGAAAGCTGGAGTCACTTAATGGAAAAGACAAGATTAATGAAGCTTTCCCAAAAGGGCACCCCACCTTGCTCAGCACTGAGAAATCACATCTAGAATGCATGAATGCATTAACTTAGAACTTTTCTGCACCACTGAACCCTTCATAGGTGGCTTGTCACAGCCAAGGCTCAGACCTTCTTCTTACACTAAATGCTCTTTCCCACACAACAAATTTCAACATGCACTTCTTGACCAAAGACATAAAAGCAGCTGACCTAAACCCAGTCCTGGCTAAACCCAGTTCTCCCAAGCCACGCAACAGAGTTAATCTGCACTACTGAGTAAATCAGGGCAGCTGCTCTCACATGTCAGCTGCAGAGGGAAGGCAAAAAGATACACTGCCTTCTATGAAGATTTAAAGGTAAGGCGTGCTTGTGACAACTCCTAGTTTCACCAACTCTTCACCTTGCCAAAAGGAGTTCCATCCTCTGCCCATTCTCTCCTGGTGGTAGAGGTGCATGTGTGGTCTCACCAAACCGCAGCAGAGAACCAGCAGAGATGACAACAGGCAGGCACGACGGCTTCTTTCAACAGCAGTGCCAGCTGAGAGGATTTGTGCAACCACAGCCTGTTTATCCAAGCACAGAAATGTAGGAACTCAATGTGTGATTCCCTCTGGCATCTAATGCTGCTGTTGGAAGAGGTGGTCCCTCACCACATTTCTCATGCCCAGTGTCACGTTACACTTCTTCAGCAATCTCTCTGGCCACAAGGCAGGCTAATCCAACTTCTATACTTCTTTTTCTTTAGGGAGGGGGGTTAATATTCAGTTGGAGCAGTGACTGGACTGATCTGAGGCCACTTGGTCACCAGAGCTGATCCCAGGGAAGCAGCAGGAGCTTGCAGTCAGGACTGGATGGGAACGGGATCGTTCCTTCAGCAGCAGCCTGTTGTGCTGCTGGGCTGCTCATCATGTGAAGCCCAGCTCCAAGCAACACGAGTTACTTAAGCACAGTTCCCAGGAAGCCCTGCCTGCACAGAGACACCAGGCCAGGCACCCTCCATCACTGCTCTAAACCACGCTGATCACCCAGACTCCAGCTCCATGGCTGCCCTCTTCCCAGAAGGAAGAGCTCAGCACAACTAACAGCCACGGGCTTGCAGTAAAACAGACCATCTTTTAGCTGGAATGTGTCATCCTGGCAGCAACAGGCTTTCATGTCAACCTGGCATGAAAACTTGTAGCAAGACTTTGTGGTTAGGAGCCAGGTTGGACAGATGGAGATAAGAAATTAGTGAAGGTAATCAGCCATTGGAATAATTTACCCAGGGAACCAGTGCAGCCTATCACCTGATACCTTGAAATCAAGACTGGGTACTTTTCTAGTAGAATTTTGGATTCGATGCAGTGATAACCAGCTGGGAATGTAAATACCTGCCAGGGGTCAGGTGAAGGTATCTGTCCCCAGCTGGCTGATACATCAACTGTGTGATTACCTCAGGAACGAGGGAAATAACCTCTCTGTAGAGCCCAATTGTCAAAACAATAGAGCACAACTGCATTTGCACTGAAGTCACTTCTGAGTACTTCATTAAAAGATTCAACAGGAGCTCAGTGAGGAGCTGCAAAGCGGAAAGGAATTGCAAAACTTCCGAGGCATGACTGCTGAAATAAACTAGCAGTGGATAATTTAGCCAAACAGTAACTAAGCAAACAACATCAACTGGAAAGATACCAGATGACAGAAAGCACAGTAAACACTTGGAAACAAACATCCTTGGAAAAAAATGTGATTCCAATTAAGAATTGGAAATCCCTTGCGGGTTGTTCCTTAAATTTTGCCTGGGATAACTATGGAGAGTGAATGCAATACGAATACAAACTAATTAAATAAAACAGCCCATTTTAAACAAGACTCCAAAGTAGATTACATTGAAAAGAAAAAAAAAAAGGAAACAAAAAATCATCAAAAACTATAGCATAATTCGGCTCTTTCCTGCTAGAAAACACATGGAATAAGCGTACTATAAGAAAGGATAAGATTCAACAGAACAAGCACAAGAACATCCATCTAAAGTTAGCAGAATGAAAAAAAAAAAAAAGGCCTGCAGAACAGACTTACCGTCAAAATCTACCAGGACGCACAAGAAGTTCCCAGAGGAACTATTTGTGTCCCACTATTTCAGAGAGCAGGAGCATCAACCTCAAGCTCAAGCCCAGTTGCCTGCTGTCACAAGCAACTGGACCGTACAACCCCACTGAGACCCACCCAGACCATGAGGCTGCTGTACAGGCAGGACAGGATAAATGCCACCCTCAACCACCACCTGGCAAAACAAGGTTCTACACAGAAGCCTGCTGAGCTCTTCATAACATTAACAAAAACTAAGAAGAACTCAGATTTGTTACAACTTCAAGTCTGATTATGGATGCCTCCTCCTCACCCAATTCAGGTGCAGTTCTGAAATCTGGGTCACCCATACATTATTCCTCCAAACCAAGCCACCTCCCTCTGGTGCAACCCTTTAAAAGGACTCTGCCCTTATCCAAGCCATCTCTAAGTCATTTAGGCTATGAGAAACTCCAAAACACCAGGGAATCAGGTCACAAAACTTCCAACAACACATTACACATGTGGCTTGGTCCGGGAAGAACAGGCACCCAGCTCCAGGAGAAGCCAACACGGGCATCCACATCCAGCAGCGCCCTGGCAAAGTCTGCAACAAGCCAACACCGATGAGCTGAGCTCAGATCTCTGACCCCATAATTCCTACCAGGTTTGATGCAGTCTTAGCCAATATCTGGGAATAAACGAAGCATCAAGCAACGATAAACATGGGTGCAGGGAGGACGATGGGTCAGGCGAGAGCCGTGGGAGCTCTGAATCCCCCCCCGGCAGGTTGGTTGGGGCGCTGGGGTTGCCATCGGAGCTGCTGAGGTGGCCGGGGCTGCAGGAAGGAGGCAGGAAGCGAGCAGCAGGCATGGATCTCGCCTTTCGTTCCTCTGCCTTCCCTCCGTGACAGGCCATAAAAGTCACGAGGCAAGGAGGAAAACAAGGAGGTGTCCAGAGTTCAAGCACAGCACCCCCGCGACTCCCGGGCCGCAGCTCCCGGCGGGAGCTGAAAACCCGGCGAACGCCGTGGGATCTCGCTCCTGCGTGGGAGGCACCATTTCTGCGGGAAGAGGCTCCTGCTGCTGCTTGGCAGCCGAGCCTGGGACCGGGCCTGCGCTCCGGGCCCTCCCTGCTGCCGGCAGCGGGCGGGGGAGCGGG